>VYXF01004069.1:468091-489351 GCA_013397295.1 Polioptila caerulea
TATATATGAATTAAAATTTTCATAAGTATGCACCACAAAATAATTACTGTATCTGAGAAGATAGAAAATATATATATTTTATATGCAGGTATCTGCTTGTTGCATGGTTTTATAAGATAAACAACAGTTTTATGGACTTTTTTTTTTCTATTGTGGAACATTTCATAGGATCCAGTATTCATGAGTGAATTGTAAAGTGCATATAATGTAATGTCTTCCTATTTACATAATCCATTATATCAGAAAAGAGAGAAGAGAAGAGAAGAGAAGAGAAGAGAAGAGAAGAGAAGAGAAGAGAAGAGAAGAGAAGAGAAGAGAAGAGAAGAGAAAAGAAAAGAAAAGAAAAGAAAAGAAAAGGAAAGAAAAGAAANAGAAGAGAAGAGAAGAGAAGAGAAGAGAAGAGAAGAGAAGAGAAAATTTAGGTAGGGCTAATATAAATGAGTTCTAAACTGATTTCTGTTTAAAAAAAGAAGCAAAACAGCTTTCTCTCTTTTATGACCACTGTCATTTGGAAAGTCCTGTTTTCACTCTTTACAGAGTGATTAATAGGCTTCAATAGAAAAAAATATTACTATTGCATATTAAATTTATAAAATATGATCTTAATTTGGATTTAAATTGGTTTTCCAGAGGTGAATTCTCTTTGCAGTCTGATACATTTGGATCTCAGAATACAAGTGCTTGCACACTTAATTTCTCATTACAGAACTGAGGTTTTTAGTTAGGATTTTTCTTCCTTTGTAGATGAAAAGAAAGAAAAATGAAACAAAGCATACTTCACTAGAATAACTACAATGATGTGAATGATGCCACAGGAGACAGAGATCAAAGATCATAGTTCTAGTAGCATTTCATTTCAGTCTTACATCTTTATTATATTCTACTATTGAAAAAAGCTTTTCATGACTATGACTTCCTACCAGATGGGTTTTTACCCAGTGTATTTAACATTTTCTCCTAATCATTGAAAAGCTACTGCCATTAAATAGTTCCTGACATGTTTTTGTCTCTTTGAATATCAATAGGAGACCTGTGTGACAATTTTTATCAAAGGTCATGAATGCGTAGTTTTTAGTCACTGCAAGAATTTCAAGCTGTGGTACTGACACTATGTGGAGCAAGGTATACCAGTATGTAAAGGGCCATCTGAAGAGCTGAATTCCTCTTTCAGGGCAGGAATATAGCTGCTTTATCATTCTTCACCAGTTTCAGCTAGGGGAAAAGATGACATAAGATACTGATTATTTCACTTTTCTGTAGTCCAGATGCAAAGTGGTTCAGTTAAGTAGAATCAGGTTCTCACTTATTTCAATTTCTGTTGGTAAGAGCAGGGTTTAAACTGTTTCTTACTTCCCATCTCCCTATAAAAGAATGGAGACTCTTAATTCTTATCAGTGAAAATCAAGTGAAAATCAAAACACCAAGGTATACTACAGAGGAAGGTCACAATCTAAATGTTTTCATTGACTAAGCAAAATCCTCTAGAGAAAAGCAAAACTAAATCATCAGATGTCCTGTAACATTTCTTGTGTTGGGAAGATAAGTCACTTTCACACAATTTCTCACTGGCAAAGGAAAGTCTTTTCTGACACAACAGGGTTTTTCACTCTGGCAGTGTAGCAACAGTTGCAAGACAGTCATCCTGAAGACCCCTGAGCAAAACAAGGTAAGGAAGAGGGACAGAAACAGTGCAATAATATACATCACAGTAGTTTCACTGTTTGTGCTAACATCTGTCTTCAGACACCTCCTCATTCCACTGCATTCCTCAGCAATACCATGTACTCCTTGGACAGAGATGTTGACCTGCAGTTCCCTCTCACAGATCCCTTAAAAAGATACCTCTCAAATTTCTGAAAATTAAAGGAGTTATGTCTTTGGGTGAGTTACACTCTATGCCTTCTTAGGTCTCAGGAAGGAGAGAGAGAGAGAGAGAGGGATGCATCTTAGATTTAAGATAACCAAGCTAATGAGTTCTGAGTCTCCCTGTGCCCATCTGCCCCTGCTAACACAAGGGGAATGTACAGATCCCTTAGCTTTCATCTGACAACATTCTGGCAGTAACTCTGAAAAATGGTCCCTGCTTAGTGCAAACCCAAGTGAGATATGCTTTTGGAAGGCAGCTCCAATGCCAACATATCAGTGAAGTAGACAGGGTAATATCATTAAGACTGTGGTTTCTAAAGCAGAACGGGGAAAAAGGATGGTATTTTCACCCAGGATAAAACCAGGAGGTGAATGGAATGTACTTCTAACTTTTGCAACATGGAAGTTAAGATCTTGTCATAGAAACCAACAGTGATTTCAGCCACTTTTAATTTACTACCAAGAAGGAAGCACAGTATAGGCTGGGAATGAATCTCAGCAAATCAGTCATCTTGCTGTGGCTTTTCCTACCATCCTATGTGGGGGACAATGGTGTAGGATTACAATGAGGAGTTTAGAATTAGGGTAGGTGCAGTTAGTGTACTCTAGTTGACTCTGACACTTTCACATTCACCAAGGTTAGCTAGTCAAACACTTGAAGATGCTGAAGGAATCTTGTCTACCTACTCTGAAATACTTTTATTTTGAATTGGAAAGTATTAGGTCAGAGTGTACAGATTATTTATACATATTCTAGTTGTGTCTGCAGAGGAAGTAACAGTTTTACCAAAGGGGTTTAGTGCTATTACATGCAGGGAGCAGGCAAGGAAATGGTTAAACTTGACTGGGAAAACAAGGAGTCTGCAGCTGATGAACTATTGCACAAAGAGAAAGTGAACATATAGCAAATAACTCCTCCCTTGGAGCAGTTCACAGAGCTAAAGCTGTGTTGCTTTTATTGCCTGCATTATCAAAACAGTGTATCTTCAAAGCTATACAGAAATAGATGAAACACAGATCTTAAAAATGTTAAAATCTCCTTTGATTTTTACTCCATTTCTTAGTTCTATATGAGGGCTTGACAGTAGCACAGAGACAAAACAGACTTTTAATGAACCTTTCTTTACAATCCTGTTAATCAACACAACTCATCTACAAATCCATTCCCCCAGCAGTCTTACTCCTTGATGGTCGCCATGCTTGCATTTCAAACCAGCATCCCTTTTAAATGGGAAGGGGTAGTCCTTGATTGCATTTCCCAGAAATGTAATGGTAACAATGGTAAAAACAGGCTTTCTAAGCAATGTCCTCTGGCACCACCCTGGACTGCTGCAAGCACTTCCTCTTAGCATTTGAGGAGGAATGTGCACACCTATAGGTCAGCACAGACTTGTACATTTTTAATCCACTGAGGACAGGAAGTTTCACTTCACAGTGTTCCCATAATCACCTACCTTCCCCCTCTAGCCAATTAGTTACATGCAATTCTTTCTACATCATTCTAAATGACATTACATATATGCAGGCATATATTCCACAAAACATGATTTATTTTGGTATATCAGAAAACTGGAGAGAAGTAATAAATTTTCCATCAGTGTCTTAAACATATCTTCAATTCTGCTATGCACATGCAGAGTTTGGGAGGAATTTCAGATTCAATCTAACAGAGTAGAAATTATCTATTTAATTCAAATTTCTAATAAGTAGCATACACACTACAAATAAAGCTGCTTCTCCTTTCACTGCCTTATATTCATTATTGCAAACGTTAAAGTTTTTAGTAAAGAAAAAACATGTTGTGAAAACATCTCTTTACAAGACTGGGTTATAGTAAGGGTCTTAACTGTTTATATTACAAACTGTTAATACATCTTAACAGACCACATACACTATAAAAAAAGACTGAAAGTCTTTTACCCTAAGGAGATTACAAGTGTGCCACATGAAGATGACTTCTTCATTTCTGTGTATAATAGGTTAAGCTAGGTTTTGCCACTCCCTCTTACCTCCTCTAAAGGCAGAGTCACTGTTGGGCACAAGGAGGGGCAGAGAGGAAATGTGGTTAGAAAAGTGTGCACTTAGCTATCCCACAGCTCTGAATTGCCCAGAGGAGGCTCTGGCCAGCAGATGCACTTACGAGCAGTGTCAAGGCTGCCCAGAGCAGATCACAAGCCAGTGTTGGGCAAAGGACCAGGAAGCCATAACTTTCTGCTTATGGCTTTTGCTGATGAAGTAGAAATTTGGCCCATGACAGTAAAAGGTGAATTACGTACATTTTTGGTATCGTTATTGATTAGAAAAGTTACTGATGAAGCATGTTTGATTCAATTGAGGGAGTCTTGAATAGCACCCTCTATCTCACCTATCTGTGCTTTTTCCTGTGGGTTTCTTCTGTGAAATAGTCTCTTGATTGCTGAAAGGTTTTAGTTTCCTCAATTAATACCAGTAATGTGCTTATCTAAGGTGCATGTCCTTTCCCATAATTCAGAGAGACCACAGGAAAGTATGGTAAGGCTGATTGGAAGCTCTGCGGTGCATTCTAATACTTACACATTCAAATTTTGAGTACAGAATTTGTACACTCCACACCTTCCCATGTACATAGAAATGATGGCAAATTGGTAGATAAAACTCCTTCCTTCTTGTTGTGCTCCAAAGCTGAAGCTGAGCTAAGGTGGCATTTTGGGTTCTGTTTGAACTTTGGGCAATGTGTCCTGTGACCTGGTCCTTAAATCACAGTCAGCTGTTACACAGCTAAAAGCAATGTTGTTGTCCTTTTAGCTTCACAAAATGGTATTCTAAGTATCATAAAATCATTGAATTGTTGGGGTTGGAAGAGGCCTTAAGAGGCCTCATCTCATTCCACTCCACCTGCCACAGGCAGAAGCATCTTTCCCTGGACCAGGTTGCTCAAACCCCCTTCTAACCTCGCCTTGAACAATTCCAAGGATGGGCCATCCACAATTTCTCCGAACCCATTCCAGTGCTTTGCCAATCTCTTAATAAAGAATTTCTTTCTAGTATCCAATCTAAACCTTCCCTCTTTCAGTTTAAAGCCATGCCCTATTGTCCTGTCCTACTCCAGTTCTCCTGTTGCCCCCTTGAGTTACTGGAAGCTTCTCTGAAGTCTCCCTGGAGCCTTCTCCAGGCTGAACAACCCCAACTCTCTCAGGATTTCTTCTTGAACAGGTGCTCCAGCCTTCTGGTCATCTTCATGGCTTCCTCTGGACACCCTCCAGAGTTCATGTCCATCTCAAATTTCATTAATATAAGGTCTCAAGGTCTTGGACTGGGCAAAATAATTCCTTTACCATGCAGCATACATCTTTATACTGTTTTGAAAACTTATTCATTGACAGTGGCATCTCTAGAGACTATTTTTTGGGCTTGCCAGAGATGCTAATGATAGTGTTTGTTTTAGATAGCTGGCTTTCTTCCAATTAATTATGGCTCTTTATGAATCATTTTGTTTGGAAATCTCTGATAGAGATTACACGAACATGGCAGAAGGTATTCAGAAAGAACTTAGCAATTATAAATTGCCAAATGCTATTACAAGGAATTGTCAACATTCTTGCTACAGACAGATACAATCTTTTAAATGCACCTCAGCACAGTATGAGTCTGGTAATAGTCCACTTAGTGTGTTTTTTTAGCCTTGGTGAGAAAGTATTAGGATTTTAAATTACTGTAATATAAAATGCCATAACTGTTACCAGTATCTGATTCAGGCATCATTGAAAGGGTTGTGACAGACGTTGCAAACAATTGATGCTGTAGGAACAGTTTGTTTGGATTTTGGTACCGTATTATATTACATCTACAAGTGTTTAAGTGAATTCTTTCAAATTCCTTGAGAAGCATATTCCATATTAATGGCTAGTTGAACAAGAAAAATGAAAGATGCTTGATGCTGGAATGTTGCTTATATGTAAAAACAGAGAGGAAATAGGTCTTTCTTATCAGGAGTGTGGTATACATGAACTTCAAAGGAATTCAAATTGTGATAAATCTCAACTTCAGGCTCATGAAAATCTTTATTTACCTTGTATATCACCTCATATGGCCAACGTCTACATTTTGAAATTCAAGGTCCAAAAATGGTAGAATCTCAAAAATAATTATCATTACTAAATTTGGCTTCTTTTTCTGAGAAAAAATTAGACAAAAAATGTAACGAAGGCTTTTTGACTATGTCTTTTGGCAGTTAGGGACTGTGAACAGTTCCTGCACATCAGCCTCCTCTTTAGGGCACTGCTCGAAAAGGGGGCCAGTGTGGGTCCAAGCCCTACATGCACAGGAGTTCAGAAATGACAGCAGCTGTTGACACAATTATTTTAAAAGGCAACTATCCCCACTGCACATCTGCTTCCAAAGTTTTCTGTCTGGATATCACACCAAACACTTCACATTTCTTCACTACACCTTTACTGAAATATATATATAACCAGATCTTCCTCTGGACATCTGCTGAGGAACAAAATTCACACTGTGAGAACATATGGAAATTAAATATTTACACCATGACTGAAGTCACTGCTTCCTGCCCTCTGATGTGTCCATGGCTGCCAGGAAGTAAATTTAAGACAATGTTTTAAATTTGGTTCCTCTGCTCCATTCTCGGAGTCCTTCCCACCCCTCAACTTCTTTACTTACCAGGCTTCCAAGTCTATACACTGAGGAAAAGCTTGCAAAGGAACACTGAAATAAAATATCCAGTGTGATATTCACTTCTGAGAGTGAGCCCCAAGGGCTTGCCCAGGGGAGGGAGAGGATGCCAATTTGCTTGGGATCACTAATTATAAAACTTTCCAGCTCTGTTCTTCTCCACAGATTATGCTCAGTCATAAGGGAAATGCAAGTGTGAATTTACCTGAAATTACAACATGTAATTAAACCTTTTTAAACTTACATGTACCACTATGAAAATATTCTCTACAGATCTTCTAATCTAATATGAGTGACTTGAATTCCCTGAACAAAGCACTAGGATTAGCACTCCTAGGTTCTAAAACAACACACAGCCAGCAACTCTCTTCCATTAAAAGCTTAATTGAAGTACAACAGGAGTTGATCACAACTCACTTTTAGGGGTTTTATTTTCTTGCAAAGTCCCTCACCTCATGTTACTCTTCTGGTTTGGGGAAACTCATCCTGGCATTCCTTGAGGCTTGCACTTGAATGTAACAAGGTTTTATTCCTCACTGGTGCATCAGGGAAGTTTAAGAGCCAGAGCCAAACAACGTGTTTAAGTGGGGGACTACCTCTGAGATTCAGAGGCTCAAGCTCCTTTCATCATGACTGATTACCTATGGCTGGTCAATACACAGAACTGAAAACATCTGTTTTGCTTCAGCTCATGTTTTCCTGTGATCAAGAGAAGAGTACCCAGTTCCAGTTAGGTTTCACTTTTAGTGGTCTGGTTCATCTGGTCTGAGAAACCTTTTGGCTCAGATAGCTCCTCCTGCCTGTCTCCACCGCTGAGCATATCTTGGGCCTGAGTGTCTGAGCTCCCTGATGGCTCCTCTCACCTTCTCATGTCAATGGCCCCAGCCTGGAGCAAGAGTCAGAGCAGAACTCAGCACCTCTGAGAGGCAGCTGCAGGATTCTGCTCTTTTGCATTTACATGCTGCAGGAATCAGGAATAACAAAATACAATAACCACTTCCTTTCTCAGTTGCTTCTTCCTGAATATTAATTAGTCCTTTGGTAGCAGGCCAGGAATTCCTACATGTGAAACAGAACAATATCCCTGCTGTCACTAATTTATTGTCACAATTCCTATTAAATTAAGCCCTGTACTTCTAGTCTTGGCATGTGGGTGCCAATCACAGACTGAGTCTTCCATGCTATCTGTTCTGTATTATCTACAGCACGGACATGCACTATCCCAATGCTCAGATATGGCATCCAATTTACTGTCTGCAGGCAATTAGAGCAAGTACAAGACAGAGGACAAATTTAAACGAGATCATTTTAATGTGATTAGCATTTCAAGATTCATCAATCCAATTTACCTCCTAGGAACTTTCATAGTGTGAGAATTCCCTGAAGAATCTGTCTGGATGAATTAACTTCAGGAAAAGAATCTTCAGGCTATTGATCAATCAGCCAGTCATATATTTCTCTGTCAAGTTAGGTTTTGGCTGCAACTTTCAGGACAATAACGAGAAAGGTTTTTGTAAAATGTCATCTTTTCCAAGCTTCTATTTCACCTTCTTGTATTTGAAACCCTCATTTGAATCCCAGTAGGCATTCTCCACTGAATGAAAACTTCACTTGATTCACAATGGCCCACTAGCAAAACTGGAATGCAGGGCTGATTAAAAAATTTTGGGAATAAAAAAAGCCTCTGAAAATTGGAATGTTATTAAACTATGCTGATTTCAGTATGTCAAGAGCATTCCCTTTGGCTGTGGCAACCTAGAGTCAGAGCCTGCTAGGAATCAAGATCACTGACATTCATGACTTGTCCCTGTAAACAAACCATGGGAGTGGTTCTTGTCTGACTTTCCATGAAAAATGCTCCACTTAATTAAGTAGTACAGCAGTTCCCTGCAGTCTCTAGGGCACTTTGTACATTGGACAAAACGAAACCTAGAAGTTTTGGCAAGTTGACTAAGTACCAGGAAAATCCCCAACTACAAGTAGGTGGCAGGCTCTCTCCTATCTGCCTCCCCAAAGGAATTGCAAAGACTTCCTCAAAAAGCCAGGGGTGGGTTGTGTCCAGCCAGGAGGTAATGATTCACATGCAGCTGGGACCAGCTTGTGAGCTGCAAAACAAAAGCCTCAAGGAAACCTTTCTTTCATGTTACTTACACTCAGAAACAGAATTTTGTTGATGAATAACCAGCAAATATGAGAGAAAACCTAGTGAGAAACAGTCTAATTTGGTACTTCAGAGAACAGCAACAGGTATAGGGAAGAATAGGTAACAACAGGCATTAATTCTGGAAAGCATGTTTCAGAGAAATTCTCATAACCATTCAATTTATTTTCATGCTGTGTTTTAAATTTTCTACCATTTTGACTTCTCTGCATGTGTGTTTTTCTGATGAGTGTAGAAGGTGAGAGATGTCAAACTGATGCTGACAGAGACACAAATCCTCTGTTTATGCATTGCTGCCTGGCTTTCCCCCCTCCCCATCCATCCTAACTAAGATAAAAATCCCACTGCACTTTTCCTAGTAAGGCATGCCTTTTTGGTCCAGAAATAGCATGGAGACTGATCACTTCCTCCCACTGCCTGCTCATAATGCTTCATGGCAGTGTGGGTGACAAATAGGTACTGGTGTCTCTGTTCCATCAGGAAAGTCTTCATTACGTGGCAAAAAAATGTCAGAAGCACTGGAATTCATCTCATTAAATGCAGGCATCCCAGGCATAGAGCCAGTCATTTAGGCTGTTTAGTTCATGGAGAGAAAGAATCACTTTTGAAGCAGTCTAATAAAGATAAAATAGGCCAGGTGACAGCTCTAAAGATGCCTGTTTTCCTGATTTGGTTTTTGCAGGAACTCCTAGGGTGACTAGCTGCGATGGAAGCAACCATACTCAAGACAACAAGGGAAAGAGGATACTAATCACATTGCTTTTCATAATCATTTGAGATGGGATGACTCCTTATTTTCTCCTAACCCCTCAAATACCTATGACTTGTCTTAGCTGTTTGAACAGTGGCTTAAGAAAGAACCTGTATTTAAAGTCAAGGCACCTTTTTGTGGGAACATATTGAGAAAACGATGTGGGAGAAAAATGTAAAAGCCCTCACCTTTCTCCATTCCTCTGTACTGAATATTTCATTCCTCAAAAGGAGGAGAAGCCACTGCAATTGGAGTAATGACAAATATCAGCAGAGAGCTGCACTGTGGGTCCCAAGCCAGCATCCTGGGAAAGAATTTGGCCATCCAGTAAGATCCAGGAGGACCACATACAGTTCTGCTCTGTCTGACCACTGGCATGTGGCCCTTTTGCAAACCTCTAACAGCAGCTGAAGGATGACAGCAGGAGGTCTGCCTGGACTTCAGTGATACCAGCAAGTTAGGGCTCCTGTTCTGATGCTCTGAAGCTACTCCTGCTGTTCTGTCACAGAGTCAAAGCACATCAGAGAGAAACTGAACTGAACTTTGAGATTTGGTTCTTAACTCATCATGGTGTATCAAAAATCAGTATCAGACAAAAAAAAAATTTGTGGGTGGGGAAACATGAAAAAGAGGATCATGAAAGATTTGTGCAGGTCTTGATCTAGGTGGCACTCTTCATGTTCTCTCAATGTCCACATTCCACGAGCCATCAGTTTCAAGCCATGAATCTGCATTTGAAGTCTTGGTCCAGCAAATTACTAGTGCAAATTTCCCCCCTTCTGACAGTTAGTCTTATTTATGTTGAAATGTTTGGAAGTTCATTTTACTGCCATTTTGTTAATTTGCTGCTGTAGTTAGTCTAGCTTTTTACATCAAGGTATTTCAGCCGTCTCTCAAAGCATACTCATTAATTCCAGTTTCATCTTCAAAACTTATTTAAGAATTGAAATAAGTCTGTGCAGCACTGACAATATTTCAAAGTCTGAAAGCAGAATTTCCGTAGCAAAAGTCCCTAGTTGCCCCAGTAACAAAACTATGAGGTGTAAACAGTAACAACAGAATTTTTGCTGTCTTTCTAAGCCACTCTGCAATATAACATAATTTGAAAATGAGATGGAAAAAGCATGTAAAGGAACAGATATTTTGTGTGTACAAGCATCCATATTTTTACAGATACAGTGCAACAGGCTCAGCATCCCTCACAGGCATTAGTAAATCATGGAATCGTAGAAACATGGAAGATCCTCAGCTGGTAAAGATCCACAAGCATGAAAGCTTGAATCTCAGGTAAGCTGCAAAAGCATACTGTTGAGGTCAGTGACAAAGTGTTCACCCTTTACTGATGCCTCTTAATGCATAAGGTTTCATTACATACACATGTATGACATCTGACGTCTAAATTGCAGGTAAGATCATAAAATATCTTCTTTTTAAAGAGGCCAAGTGTGTATGTGAACTTTGTGCTATCCATATGTTTTTTTACAAATCAAGATAAGACTTAATCTTTAACCTGTATTCTGGAAAATATTAATGCCTTCATCTTTAAGAATCTGGACCCCACTAAATTTGAAAGTGGCAATAGATGCTTTTGAAATACAGACGTGCTGTAAGTCTTGATTAACCTGGTTCCTTGCATCACATCTTGACTCCCTTTGCATCCACAAAGATCATCCCAATGCCCCAAAAAAAGATTTTGGAAGGGACTTGAAGAGCCCTAGTAATTTAAATGTCTGCTGCTACATGTCAGTGAATAGAATAATCCTCTAATCTTTTTCTTTCCAGCCTCATGTCAGTCAGTGCCAGCCAAAGCAGCCACCACTTGGGAGAGTGCTGGGGGCAGAGCTGCTTCCTGTGCTGGGGCTGCAATCATTCAGTGCTGGGAAAGAAATCATGTTTCCTCGAATTGTGACACAGCCATTTTCATCTCAGTGTGCTGTACAGGAGAGGTCAGTGTAATTACCATAACCTACTCCACTCTTCTTCTGCATCATGAGTGTTTTTTGATCATCTCCCCCAGAGCACCACTGCTGCATCATTTCAGTACTGAATTGGTCACTACCTGCCATTTACTTAAAAACCTCACAAATTCAAGGCTGTGAGGTCTTGCTGATATGTTTGCCTGTTTGGGAAGTGTCTTCCTGTAGAAGACAGGACCCCACTCTCATACTGACTCATGACCACCTTCACATTTGTGTTTACATTCTTGAGGCAACTATCAGAAAACAGGCTGAAAAAAAGAGGCCACAGAGAGGACAAAAATCTCTCTGTAAAATTATCTGGATTACAATTATCAGCCTCAACATTTCGTGTTTTATTTCTAACCTGCAGTACCAGCTCAGAGCCTGGAGATATCAATATTTTATACCTTTAATTTAATCACTTCCTGTGCACTGCATAATATTATATCTCTTTGTAGGCTAGATATTAGCAACAGCAGAATCATTAATTAATACTTTCAAATAAGATTTAATTCAGACTTTTGTGCCTTTGGAATGAATTAATATCTTCTCATCATTATTATCATCATTATCATTATCTTGTTATTAATAATCTTGCTTTTTAATACAATTTAATACATCATTAACAATATCATATCTTCTTAAAGGTACACATGTATTAAAATAACCAATTTCAGGTCCAAAATTTAGGGAAAAATCCATGAAAAAAAAGCTATTATAGAAGAAGTAAAAATTACATAAGGGGCAAGAAACTTTTCATCTCTGCAAATCTTCTTGAAATGTAGTAAATTAATTATATCATTGACAAGTTCATAATTGGTATACCCTGGAAGGGGAAATTTTGGAAAATGTGAGGTCCACAAAACAAAAATATGATTAAATATCTGTAGGGATATGAAACATTTTGGTTCCCTTTGTGGTTATTTTTTAATCTTAAAACAATAAGGACATCCCCAGAGTGTTATACTTTTACATGGATGATCTCATCACTTTCTTTTTCTCCTTCAACAGAAAAAATAATATTTAGAAGAAATGCCATAAATTTAATGAAGCTGAGTTTCAATAAAAGACTAAATTGAGCAGAAATTAATGTAAAAGAATCTTGAAGACAGATCACCAATGCAGTAATAAACATGTATCCATTTCTTCATTGTTCCATTGTGGAAGAGTGGGTGCTGGCTCATAGGGAGCTTGTGTTTTAGCTCGTAGATCTGGCTTTTATGATGGATGGGTGTTGGGAGACCACAAACAAAGGGTCAGACAGGGAAACCAGAAAAGTCATTGCTGTGGATACAAGTCTTAGGTGGAAATTACTTCCATAAGTGAGCATAGAATGAGTGGCTGCAAAAGAAAATATGTAGTTAGTGTTCTGTGAATCACACACTGGTTTTATGAAAATAGCAAAAGACTGAATTAGATCTGAGTGCATGTGGTTTGTTCTTCAAATCTGTGAATTAGCCTGCACTAGATTAGGGTGCAGTCGAGAAATGCCAGAGTATATAGCCAGTATTTTGTGCTGGAATGCTGGTGGGGTTTGAGAATACAGCAGACCTAAAGAAACCCAAAGGTGATGAGTGGGACACTCAGCACCTTCCTTCTCACTTTACCTGGACCCAGTAATTTCTAAGAGAAGGGTGTCTTGGTGTGAGAAGACACAGGGAGCAAAGAAAGGCCACCAAACTGAGGAAGGACATTCCAGAGACTGGCTGAGAGGAATATGACTTTTGTGTGTCCTCCTGAGGGATCACAATGTGTATGATAAACATCTGCCTCAGATGGAGGGACAAAGGTTGAGTGACTTCTACCGTCCCCTTTCTCAGAAGAGTTTCCTGCTCATCAACAGCCATAAAAAACAAGTCCCAGCATTAGTTCACAGCAGCATGGATGGGTTTGGGGGCAGGAGGGGGAAACCTACTCCTGACTCATCAGCTCAACCCAGAGAGGAGCCTATCTCCACTGTTCCATGTGTAGGTGGTGGCAGCCAGCAAGGCAGGTGCTGCCAGGACTTGGCAAAGCATTTGTATGCATGGAACAGAAACACTGCCAAAGGCACACAGTTCCTGATGGCAAATACTTAGTTAATGCTGACTGAGGCCAAAGCCAGGTTGTTTGTATATGTGTTATGCTTCTAATATTGATATGATATCCCAAAATTCCCACAGTGTCCTTTGGTGAAATTCATCCCTCAGGTTTTGGCAACACATTGAACATACACACTCATCTCTCACTGACAGAACCTGATGTTTCCCAAAAATTCTTCTTAGTCACCAAAACCTTGCTTCCAGATTTTTCCCGTAGCTGTCTGATGGGTGTGGAGGAGGTCAGGGTGTATTTTACAGAAGAGTGTCACTAGCTTGACTGTTGAATGAAACTCCTTCAAAGGAAAATCAAATGATGCATAGACTGAGTAGGAACACAAAATCCTTGAGTCAGTGGTTCTCACTATTATTGATTGCAGGCATGCAGTGCATACTCATGAGATTTAAACCACAAAAGATATGTCTAAGTACCAGACACCAAGAACCAGAAACAGCAATAGCAACAAACTAGAATAATTAACACAGAGTAATAGCACAGATGTATTAACACTTAAGGAAGTAAAAAAGTTTAGTAAAAAATAATATGAATAAATTCTGGACTTGTGTTTTCAAAGACCTTGTCAAAAATGTGACACAATTAAATTCTGATTCCACAACTAACGTCAGCCATGTGTTTAAATTGGATTCACAGGAGAGAATCACACACACATTCAGTTACAGATTTGTCCCTTAAACTGGACAAACTGTTACACTGTTTTTTTTAACCCCTGTTCCTGTGACTCACATTGAAGAGTGTGTAACTCCATTTTTCTATGTAACTTATTTTTTTTATATATATAATGAAATACCCTGGCTTTCATCAATGTAGAGAAAGGCTTAGACACTCAGAATGCAAATTAGAATGTGTGGTCAGGGGGAAGAAAGGGGAAGAGAGAGGGACAGAGGGGAAACAAGACAAAAAAAAGAAAAAGAGAAAGAAAAAGAAAGAAAGAAAGAGAAAGAAAGAAAGAAAGAAAGAAAGAAAGAAAGAAAGAAAGAAAGAAAGAAAGAAAGAAAAAAAAGAAAAGAAAAGAAAAGAAAAGAAAAGAAAAGAAAAGAAAAGAAAAGAAAAGAAAAGAAAAGAAAAGAAAAGAAAAGAAAAGAAAAGAAAAGAAAAGAAAAGAAAAGAAAAGAAAAGAAAAGAAAAGAATCTACATGATTTTACAGACATCTAATAAGCAGTTCCAGAAGGAGGATCACATGTCAGTCTCAGTGTCAGTCTCTCCCTTGAGCTGAGAAGTAGGACTGGTATCACACAGAATCAGCAACATGTGCTTTCATATAAATAAGCCATGTCTGTGGACACCACCTTTTCTGTACCTACCTTTTTACATGCCCACCTGTCTTGGACTGATTAAATCCTTCTGATGGAGCTAGAAGCCTTTAGCCCTCCAGCTGCTCTAGAGACTGAAGTAATATTTTGAGATAGGGAAATAAGCTGTGTGCCACCTGAGCTACTTTGAACTACACCGTTTCTTCTGCAGTTCACCTGCATTTCAGTGCTCCACACCTACCTGTTTATTTGTACTGGTCCCCTTTCAAGCAGAAACACTGTTGAGCACCTTGTGCATGTAACCAAACTCTCTCTGACCAAAGGGGTTCAATGCATTTCTTCAAGGAATTTGCAAATCCTAGAGTGGATCATCTGTATTCCATGGAACAAACCTCTGCCAGCACCCGCCTCTATATTTAGACTCATAGCCTTCAGGAAAACATTGTGTCTGTGCCATTCTTGTACATTAACTCCTTTAAAAAAGTGTTTGCTTTGTTGGTTTTTTTTTTCTTTATGAGCAGTGAAACAAGAGGTTAAGAACAGGAATATTTGTAACTAACATATCTGTTTTCTCCTCATATTTTTGCCAAAGGTTGCCTGCTTGATGTTCCTGGAGAATATAATACTTCCTGGTGTTTTTTATGTACCAAACAGTCGCTGCAGGGACATAAGCCTTTTTACAAAGAGACATTTATTCAATAGGTTAAAACATATGAAGCAAAAAACAACTGCTTTAAAACTAAATATCTTTTGCTTCAGGCACTTGTTTCTTGAGAGGTAAATGAGGTCAAGAAGATGATGTGGTGTGTGTAAATTTAACAAGGCAGAACCTGGCAGAATAACTCATAGGATTTGTCTACTAAAAAATAGAGAGTATTGAAAAATAGGTCAGCATGCCATGTGTAATTCATAATGCATATTACCTTAAGTGCTCCTCAGGGCTTGACCCTTAAATGTGAAAGGAATATTAAAAAATGGTTCCAGGACAGAAAGGAGACAAGACCTTCTGTATTCTCCTAGAATAAAGGCCTTCAATTCAGCCTTATTCCTGTATCACATCAGTGCATAATGCTAAAAAATTCAGAGACACATTGAAAGACAACTTCTAAGAGGAAGAACTCTTGCAAAAAAGAGGGCTGTCAAATCATTGTTTTAAAAAAAATAAGTATTTTTTTATTGTGATGAACAAAAAAAAATTCTTTTTTATTAGTGTTGGGAAAACAGTGGAGCTGTACTTTCTCTGAATTAGTAGGTATTTAGACAGATCTGAGACGCACAAATAAAAAGCTGCAGACAGAATGAATGAGTTTATGAAAGGTGAGATAAACCATAACTTCTGCATTTCGTACCATTCCAGTCCCTATTCCATGAGTACTTAGTTGACTGTGATTTTTGTACATACTGATGTTTGAGAAGGATGTTTTGCTCATAAAAATATAAATAATTATGTTTTTAAAATCTGTTCATTCAGAGAGCATGTGCTGCCCAGATTACTCATGAACAGTAAAGGATACAAACAAAGATGCCAAGTTTATCACAGAAAAGTTAGGAAGTGGCAGAAACAGGTAAATAACTCTGTTCAATGTTACTGTGTATGTGCAATATTAGACAATTTTAATTATATAATCTTATGCTTTTTTTCCCCCCCACAGATATTCCAGATAGACACGTTAGAAGAGCTCAAAAATGCCTGTTTTCTTTATCATAAATTTGATCATAGTTAGAGGCATTTTTTTGTTTTGCAGGTCAGATCCCTGTTTTTTTTCTGAAATATACAGCAAGGAGGTTACAGAGCAATCCAGGCACAAAGCCTTCCCCTGAGCACAGGGTGGTGGGGCCAGGATGAAGCTCAGCTCTTTGTGAGCCCTCAGGAGCCAGCATGCAGCACCACATCTTGCCTGTCTTTGGTAAAGAGTGGCCAAGCTTCCCCCTTTGAGCTTCACTCACAGGAAAGAGTGATTTAAATATTTATTCACAGTATGTAAACTGTGGAACAGAAGCAGTTCTTCAAGGCAGAATGTATGATTTCAGTTCAGCATGAAGCAAAGAAATTATTTCTAAAATAATACATCCACTAAGACTTTATGATACCAATTAGGGTAATTTTTTACTTGCACACAGTTAGGATATAAATCCTAGGCCATATAAATGTTTAAAAGTGCTGTCAGCCCAGGGGAGGTCTAGCAAAAGGCTTCTGGTGACAAGAGATGTACCTTAATCTTCCCAATATTTTTATAGCTACTGTTGAAATGTGTAAGACACTGTTCTGATCCAATTTCTGCCACAGCTTCTGAAGATTTACAACAAATGAATGTTTTGCCAAAGGTAATTCTTCTAGGAAAAACTCTATCAGTTTAATGGGGGAAGAAATTGAGTAGAATGCTTAGTTTTTATGCTTCAAGAGGTCAAAGGTCTGCTTTCATTTGAGTGAATGGCTTTGGGGAGGTGTGGATAGTTAGTTTTCAGTACAATATATTTTATTCATATATGAGATCTATAACACAAAAGAGGCAAAAATTAAGCACTGCATATTGTATGACAAAATCAGGAGAACCATGTATTATAAATTATTTTCTTAAAAGAGATTGATTCATATTTCCATTGTTCACATGAGCTGATCTCTCTGTTCAGTTTTACAGAGGAGAAATAGTGAGAGGGAAATTAAATGGTTTGCTCAAGGTCACATAAAAAACTGATAGTGGAATCAGGAAATTGAACCTACATTATCTGGTCCCCTGAAAGGTTTGGATACTAATGTGCCCATTTTTCCTAAATATTTCTTTTTATTTCACTTTTTTGCTTGGCATTTCAGTATATTTCTATGTTCTTTCTTTGTTAATCCTCAGAAGCTTTACAGAGTCACAATAGCAGGACACACACCATATCAAATATCTGCCATGTGCAGAGCAATAGCTGCCCTCACGCAGGGCCCAGAGATAGGCAAGAATAAATTAACACCATGTCCAATAATTCACTCATTTCTGCTACTTGATATAATATATATGTCAGCCAGAAGACTGATGGCTAAATTCAAATACAAAGATAGACAACACAAGGGCTGGGGGCTGGGGTTTTTATTTCAAAACCTTTTGTATTTATTAGAGTGGGTTTTTTGCAGATAATCATGTAACTGGATTTGTTCGTAACAGCCACTCTCAAACAACTCACAAACTCCTAAGAATAAAGGACCTGGAAAACCTCTTATCTGTGTGACACAAGAAAAAAGAGTGTCATTTTTAATCTTCTCTCTCTAAGCCAGCACAGCAGGGAGTGTGACAGTCTCATTGGCCTCTGTGTACAAATGAACACGACAGCTGAACTCACTTGTAATTCAGCAGGGCAATGAAGGATGGGCTTGGCAGTTTTGCTGAATTGGGGCTGTTTAGTTCAATGTGCTTGAAGCCCCCTTGATCTGCCCCAAAAGGATACACTGAACTGAGAAGGATGAGCTTCATGGACCTCTTGGCAGACGGAATCCAGCATGGGATGGTCTTCACCATGAGGCCCTCCCTGGGGACTCGCTGCACCCAGTGCAGAGCATCCAGCCTGCCAACCCCAGTGACACAGAGCAGGGGGTAGAGCCTGAGTATAAACTCAGCCAAGTCAAGACTCCCGCCAGCCCTTGTAGGATTCCTAAGCACCAGAGATTTCCTCAGCCAAAGAAGAGCTGGGCACCATAGAAGTGGTAGGTCTAGCCTAGAGATACAGAACAAAACCTTGTGTTGGAAGAAAGGGTTGAAAGCACAAGGATATCAAAGATTCAATTCACTCAAGTGACCTTGCAGCTGAGAATGCTAAAAATACCAGAGTGGGGAAACCCCAGTTATTATGCTTAGTGTTGTTCTTCCTCTCCCTATTTTGAGAAGTAGAATTCCTGTATAGAGATAACACACTCTCACAGAAACACTTGGGCCTCCTGATAGAGAGAGGGAGAGAGAGAAAGCTCAGAGACCATAAAGGCACAGCCTTGTGACAAACTGCACATTCATGAAGCCCTTTGGTACAGTGGGGTAGGCAGAGGCTCACACACACAGATTGCTAAGATGAACAGAGCCGGATGGAGCCTGTGTCCTCACGTGTCTCTGCCACCCAGCACTGTCAATAAGGTAATGAAATAAATCTACTCCTTGCATTTCAGCTGTGGTTTGGTGGTCACCCTGGTTACCTGCATGTGTGGATTCACATACCTTGGAAACAGCATCAAAAAGTCACATGGTGTTGAACAGATCCTGGAGTTATCTTCTGTGTTTTGATTTGCTCCTTAAAACTAAAAATCCATTATACCAGCCAGAAGAACCATTATTTTAGATATTTGTAGGTGTATCGCTTTCATCATGTTTAATAAAATAAAGTCTGCTGCACAGACCAAGCATTTTTTATGGTTGTTTCAGCATGTTTTATTCCACCTTGGCGTAGCAAGTTTCCCTTAAAGCAGAGATTGGTTTCAGTACTCCATCTCCACAGGGCAGTGTAACTTCAACTTATTATTTATGTATAATTGCAGATTGCCTGAATTAGACTGTAATTACAGCCCAGAACCCACAATTCTGCATCCATTTCAACTTTCAGCAATGTTTTTATTGTTAAGATTTAGTTTCTATTTTTTTGGATTCTTTTGCTCTGAGTGGAAAACCAGATGAATCTTTCTGAAGCTATGTGTGTAATTTAGGCTGTAATGGAAAAGTGTGTTAGCTTTATCAATTTTTCTCGGATCTTATAACAAAACATGGCAAGTTGATTTCTCTGCCGAATTCTTTCCCCCTCTTTTTAAAATATAAATTATCTTGCCTTTTTTTAATGCAGACAGACAACGACCTTGTACTTTATATGGAGTGTTTCATCCTTGTAATCTCGGAGCACTTTATAAATAGATAGAAGACATCAAAGAAGGAAAAGAGTGCTCAAGGGCAGAAGCATCACACCATGGCTCTTATTAAGGTAGTAAACCATCCTTTACTTAAAGGGACCATCCCCTATATCTTTTATTTGTTAATAGAGTTACTGCCTTCTCCAATTTACCTCATGTGTCATGGGACTAAAAGGAGAGCTGAATCAATCAGTAAATTTCACAGCAGAAAAGAAATTAGACTAGATTAATTTGCTTATTACTGTAGAATTTCACCTTGAGAGTCTTTCAGCAAAAAGAAATAGCCTGAAACATCAGCTTCCCCACAAAAAAACTCCACCATCTCTCAGCCAAAATCTACTTTGAAATACAGCTTCAGGACAGAGGTTTTGCAGAGCTGCAGGTCCAAACTGGATTTGGCACTTTATATTTTCTCTGTTTAGCTACCAGGTTAAATGAAATTCTTACATCTAGATTGATCATTTTATCTCAGTCCATGAAAACTTTAATATTCCAAAATAAAGTGAAACCTGATTCTTAAGTGTTATTAAGTGTTTTACATTCAAAACATGCTTTTTTGAATAACTATTTTGCCAGAAAACAAACTCCTTTTGCTAAGAGACATGGTACTGTGCTCTTCACCAGCACACACCCATTGAAACAAGCTGCAAAGGAATCTTCAAAGATAAGATAGCAGAGGAGTGTTGATACCTACTTTGTGATTACCAGCATTGGAGCATAATCTGAATTGCAACATCCATATCTTCACTCCTACAAAGCTTCACTGGCAGTTCAGTATCTATGGGTAACTAAGACTGTTGCTCCTCCAAAATCTACCTATCGAAATAAATATAAAATCTGCTCTTGAAATAAAATATTTCTCTTTAAAAAGTGACTGCTTTCCATTAAATTTAAAATCAAGTAACAGGCTACATACTCTCAGAGTTCAGAAATGCTAGTGTGCTGCTTTGTGGGGGTGGCGGTACAGGCCACCCCTGTTTCTGGTGCTTCAAGTTCAGACCTCTTCTGGTGCAGGAGAGCAAGATGCCAGGATCTGCAACCATTGTGGGGAGGGTTTCATCCCTGAGACAAAGTATGGTCATGACCTGCCTCTACCTCTCAGAGTGTCATGTGGCATTTTCTAATCAAAATTTTCCACTTTTTGATCAAAATATGTTGTTAGGCTTCAAGATCTGTTGTAATGTTGTGTAAAAGTTTCTTTATTTTCAAGCCATATTTCTTATAGTCAAAAGAAAAGAAAATGGTGAATTAAATGAACCCAAATGTGCTGCTGTTTATCTTCTGGACTGAATAATTTTATCAGGATCATCAAATTTCCATGAAACCTGTGTTTGTGCTTGCTGTGCTGATGTTAACAAAAACACCACCCCCACACAGGAATTGCTTAGCTCAGAGCTGGGACATTCTTACCGAGAGCTGACCCCAACATTTGCCAGATATGCCAGGAATGAGGAGCCTTTTCGTGGCTTGTCCTGGGGTGCTCTGGAGGATGGATGTCGTGGTAGAAGAGAGATTTTCACTTCCCTTTCAGGGAGATTTGTGTCCAGCATCTCCTCTCCTACACAGGGGTTGTGGAGCAGCTGTATGTCTCAAGGTGATAATCCTTACTCCACATCAACTCTGGGACATTTCAAG
>VYXF01004069.1:489444-507266 GCA_013397295.1 Polioptila caerulea
AATGAATTTTCACTCAAGCCACTGCCCTAGCAAAAAAATAAATATTTGTGGCCATGTCTGAAAAATGCATGACAGTCCCCTCATCTGTTTGGCAAGACTGAAAGGCAGCATTTTGGTGCCTGGCCCCTCTGCAGCCTGTGCAAGCAGCTGACGAGGGCTGTCTCAGAGCAAATATTTGAGGCTTGGCAAGAATACAGCGCTCTCCCGTTGTTTCCTGGATGGCATGTTTGCTCTAAATGAGCTCTTGGAGCATCAGGGTAGTACAAAAACATTTTGGGATAAGATCTCATCCAGAATATATGCAGGATCCAGTGACTACTTCCCTGGATGGTTAAGAAAGTGGGAGATTTTTCCTCCTGCAAGACAAGTTTATCTTGTTGATATATCTGGTTACTAATCCTATTAGGAAGATAAACAGAACTGTTCACACTGAAGGCTGAGCTTTTATGTATTGGAAGTGAGGAAGTCAAACATACAAGATAAGAGAACAAAATGAAGGAAAGACCAGGTAATAAATTTTAGCAAGGACAAATACTGGGTTTTATTAACAGTGATCTCAATTTAAAAAAACCCCAAACAACCAGTGTGTGGTCCCAAACTCTAAACAGAGGGACTTAGCAAATGCCATGCCAGGAATGTTGAGTTAATGACAGAGCCCTTCAGTAACAAACACAGTGAAATCTAATCAATAGCTGCTTTCTGAGTAATGAGGTTAATGACCTGAGCCATCCACCACCAGGGTGTTGAGAAGCACTGCATGGGGGGCAAGGGCTGTTGTCATGTTTGGTGTACATTTTAACACACCCTGCAACATTTCATGAATACAATTATTCACTCTACAGCATCAAAAGTTGTGTCATGATTTATACTGACAAATTAAAGGTAATGTGATTTGCCATTGGAGACCCTGAAGCATCTTTTCAGTAGAATAGAATGCATCTATATTTACATTATTAAACTTTTTATAGCCTGCTGCAGGATAGTTTATTCACTCAATTTGGAAATATTAGTGCTAAAAAATTAAAAGGCAAAATCAGAAAATTAATTAAAAGATTGAAAGTTGTAATTTCAAACTCAGGTGGAGGCATTGTCTTGGAAACATCCCACTTCCTTTCAAGCCCTTAACAGACCCTGCCTGTGAGTAACACAGAGCAGCTTAGATCCCCTGACAGAAACAGAGTTGCACCAATGGATTTCTAAAAGAAAGGAGAGGTATTGTTCTTTTACTAATTAAAAAATCCTGACTAAAACCACCAACTCAAGCTTTGGAATTCCACTGGAGTTTTAAATAAGGCCACAGTTAAGTGGCCTGGGATAGCCCACACAGCACAGTGCTGCAGAAGCCACATCAGCAGCTCAGTCCCCTTGGTGAGGAGATGCTTGGGAGCTGGCAGCAGGGCCAAGGGACTGACAACAATGACATCTAACTCCAGAGGCAATGAAGGCACAGAAGTGTGAGGGTGTTCTCAGAAATCACTGTCTGGTGCTAAAGTTTTTGCTATTTTCAGTTGTATTGGTTGACTCCTCCTTATGAGACTATTACATGAGTTAATAAATAACAAATATTACCCAAAACAGCAAAAGTTTCATAGGAGTCTTACCATGATGGTAATGGTTTATCTTCTTATTCCAGGACATAAATAAATTTAGCACATGAGACTTAGTTGCTGCAGTCCAGCACAAGAATCAGTTCAACTATCAGTTTGGTTAACACAGTGTTGAAAGCACAAGCCTACAGCTCCATCCTCTAATTCAAACAATTCCACTCAAATCAGTGGCTCAGGTCAGGAGAAGAACCAGTCATATCTCAAACCCTACTGGGATGGAGCAGGGTGGGGTTGCAAGCACTGGTGTTCTAGTGCCTCATTGGAGTAATTGTTTTTTAGTGCTCCATTTCATCAGCAGCTTCACTTGACATTTGAGGTCTGACCAATACTGAACCTTTCTATTTTACTCAGCTGAGTTCAGCTTAACAGGGTGAATTCTGGGGGCCATTAAAAGTAGGAAAAAAGCAGAACTTGAAGTCTCATGACTTCAAAGCAAATAATCTTGTGACACCCAATACATGGAGAAAGAACAGTTTGAAGAAACATGTGATTAGGAATAGAACAAAACAAGTAAGAGTGGAAAGCAAGAATGAAGGAGACAGCAAGCAGAGAGGAAGAGTTTATTCCTGTGCATGTGTAACCCATCCATCAAAACACCTGGACTGGGAAGTGGGGCCTGCAGCCTCTCTGCCTCATTCAGAAGCTAAAAGCCCCCAGAAGCCAAAACCAAAACTTGTTTCCCATCAAACTTAGAAGACAAACTCATATTTCATTGGAGTTTGGTCTTTACTTTCTACAAAGTGAGCTCAAGATCAGAAATCTTAAAATGGAGGGAAGAAAGAAAAAAGAACAGGATTTTTTTATGTGTATAAGTCTCATTATTTTAATTCAGCCAATTTCATGCTTTTGGGATTTGGGTTTAGTATACTAAGAGTTGAATTAACTATACTGAAACAAGTGAGGGCAGCACTCATGCTGAACAATCACATGTGGTACCATATGCAAAATGGCAGATTTATTTTCCTAGATTCATTTTAAAAGTTAATTTAATGCTGTTAATTGCAAGGATTCACCTTCATCAGAAAAAAATAGTTCAGAACACTGTCTAACTTCCAGACTGCAATTAAGAGCAAGAACAGCAGGGCTGTGATTTCCACTTTCATTAGAAAAAAGATCAGCAATTCCATTTTGAAACAGAAGACAAGACTACAAAATATTCCTAATGTACCAGAGCTGGTTTTACTACTTAAATTTTGGTTGCCGTCATTCATAGTGGTCTGTTCAGAAAATTAATAAAAATATACTTCTTGGTATCTATGATAATTGTATTTCATCATAAACACATTCTTTTTTTTTAACATCTAGTGTCTAATTTTATATTTACTCTCCTGTGTTTACAGTAAGTTATGAAGATACCTTTGTCTTTTATAAATGAAGACATGTTTTCACACATAATTCAGTAAGTTTGATGCTGATATTGGTTCTTATCCAGCTAATATCTTCCAAAAGTCGTTACCTTCCTTTACCTAGCCACAAGTTTTTCCCTTGGTGCTTTCAGCAAAGTGAAAGATCTTCCATGTAGGGAATTTTCACCTGCTGAGGTGGGTGCTTTGAGGGACTGGTTAAGAGAAATAAATCTCCCAGGCTCAATGCAGACCTTTGGGCTTGCAGATGTGGAGCCTTGAATTTATACCCCAAAAGGTTAGGAAAGCAAAGGGTTTGAAAGGAAGGCTTTTATTTTTGGGATTCAGGTTCTCACAAGTGGTTGAGGGCCTGAGACTGCTCCGTGCAGGCTGGTAGAGCCTGACCTGCAGCAAGCCCAGCTTGAAGTGCACGCAGGGTGGGCTTGTTATTACTGTTGTGTGTTTCATACCCCTCCAAGGTGCTAATGGGCAAAGAGGATAAACCTAACACACTGATATTACAACCCAGTAACCTAAAGCAGGTAATTAAGGTGGATAGATATTGAAAGATAAAGATGGAAAGATGAACAACACAGCAGCTTTCCATGTGCTGTGCACGAGAGCAGATGGGAGCTCTGGCATCAGCCAAGCAGCCGCCAAGGGCAGGCCCAGCACCAGCACATCGATGGATTAAAGAGCATGCTGCCACAAAAGTCTCCAGGCTTTGCTATAGAAAATGTCTGAATATAATTGCTTGAAGAATACATGCTGTAAATTCAGTTTGTAAGCACACAGTGTGGGAAGCTTTCATTGAAGCACTTTCTCAAGTTTCCCATGCAACTCAAGGGAAACATGGAGCCTGTGTTTCCATTGATACCCATTTAACAGAGCCTACCTTCTCCATCTGGTCCATTACACTGCTTTTATCTATCTCTATATAAACTGTGGTATAAATTGTTCTCTAAAAGACCATTTTTTTTCTTAAAAACAAGAAGCTTTTTGCAGTTTGTCAACCTATGATTTTGCTTGTGCTTAAAATCTACCAAGTAGTTTTCTGTTCTTTATTACTATTTACTTTTGAGCAGGCTGACAAGCATACAGTGTTGGCAGAAATAGTTTTAAAAAGCTAAATTCTTCCTTTCTTTCTTTTTTATTTTTTTTAATTTTCTAGAAAACATCATCAGTCAGTCACCAGAAATAAAATATTCTATCTGAAATTATTTTGTCTTGCAAGTTTAAGAAGAAAACCGAAACTAATGTTACGAATAAAGGATATAACTGAAGTCTACTAGAATGAATTGAATCTAGGCCAAGACTTTGTCAATGTGACTTTTAGGCAAGGCTTGAGATTTAAGTCCTGAGTTTTGAAGACTGTCCATTCAATTTACTAATTGAAAATTCAATAAAAAATAACAGAGTAATTTGAGGAGTGACAAAGTCTGGCCTGTGACTTCTTGTTACATAACTAAAAATAAGAACTAGTGTCCAAGAGTAAGGGTTCCATGGGTGTTCCTGTGGTGTCTTGGTCTACGACTGTCAGTGCTGCAAAATCTCATTTGAAGGATAACAGGTAACACTAAAAAACAAGTCACCGTGGCCAGGAGAGGAGAAGACTGTGGGAGGAAGAAGGCAGAGGTACAAAGCAGGATAATCAAACATTTCAGAACATTGCTCAGTCATGAGCTCACAGCAGTGACCTTTTTCCTGTAAAGAGAAGTAAAGGTTAAGCATCAGCCGTGCCTCAGCCATCCTGGGCTTTCAGTGTGATGCAGTTGCTAAGCTCCCCACAATAGGCATCCAAACATATGCATTTAGAAAGCAGTGTGAATCATCCTGGAGTAATGATAACTGGAGAGACATAAGGAATAAAACAACTCAGTGAGGCACTCTGAAATTTCATTTGCAAAAGAAATGGAAAAAAACAAAAGTCCACCCTCAGGTCTCTAAAAATAGCCACAGAAAATTATCAGTTCAGATACAGAGAAACACTCTGCATCCTCAGGCCTGCACAAGAGGATGCCAGCTGACAAAACCGACTCAGGTTGTGAGAGGACAGATGCATTTGACTCTGTATGTGAAGAATTTCATGGTTGCAATTTGTAAAGGCACAAATGCTCATCGCTACTGGAAGCTCTGAAGCCAGATGCACTCATTCAGCAGAGCTGGCTGGCATCACTTACAATCCAGGTTCAACAGACAGAGAAAAGTTCTCTGTTTTCATTTTGTTTTTTTATTCTCAAGTCCAGTCTGTGGCTTGAGTTAAATCTACCACGAATATTTTGCAGATTTTTTCTGGTGAGACAAGCTGGTAGATGAGCGACCTTGCTGATCATGAAAACAGTGTGCAGTTATCTCCCAGCAAGAGTTCAATCAGCTGAGAAACTCACAGCTGGTTTAAAAAGAGAGACATAGAAGCAGGAGGTAAAGTTCAAAGCAAAGATTTTTAAGAGGTGAAAGACATGGGATGAAACAAAAGAGATGAATGGATGACACTGGGTGCTGGGACCTGTTCTCCTGATCACAGCCAAAGCAGGACACCCTGCATGGGCCATGGACATCAGCTCAGAGCTGCTCATTTGTTGTGTGGTGTAGAATTCACTCCCTGGAAACAATGAAATTCAGGACATTCTTCAGTCAAGTGGCCTTGGGATTAATTTGGTTAGGCCAGGTTTCTCCCAAATAACTACATAAAAAATGATGCAAATGACAAACAGCAAAAGTGATGTTTGTCTGTTTTCCTGTTTTCTCACGTAGATTTTTGTGCTGAACAGGAGTCATTACAAGCTGTGGAAGTCTTAAAGAAAAGCTAAAAATATTAATATTCTACAGAAGAAAGGGAGATGAATTCACAAAATTTGCCACCTTCCCCTCCAGAGAAGCAGGGTGGAACCACAGCCTTATAAGGTCTAGCAAAAGAGAGGCACGGAGGAAAGATTTTTTTTTAAGTAATTTTAAGTCGTATAATTAAAAATATTTCCATTCAAACTAGTGTGCAACATCTGTGGTGAATATTTTTCTGAATTTTTCCAATAGGACAATCCTAGTCAAGATGAAACTTCCAGAGACAAGAGTGTTTTTGGAACATGAGAATCTTCCTTTTTTTTACTCCATGATAAAAGCAACAATAGTCTCGTAAACCTGTGACAAATTTACTTTTTCAGCTGCTCACCTGGAAAAGAGTAGAGCAAAAAAGTAAAAAACAATGAAGTACAAGATACCAGATTTATGGTCCAGATCACTTGGTATTTCTCTTTAGCAGATTTCAGTACTGTGCTCAAGTAGTGACATCCATGGAAGAGGCTTTATCACTCTGTCAGCTAAATATGCCAGTATAGTAAGAATTTTGCAGATTAAAGTGGGAGCATCAGAATAAAACAATGAGTATTAATATCAGATATGCATTTGTAGGCTTGTGCAGCAGGATGGTGACATTCAGCAGTACTATCTGAGGACATGGACCTCAGAGAAAACTGAGTGTGGTGAAATGAGTTTGAAGGATGCAAAGATCAGAACTATTTGTTCACCAAAGACTGGGGACTTCATCTAACAGTTCTAACAGGTAGTGTCTCAGTCCTGAAGGCATGAAGAACATCAGAGCTGTGGCTCCAAATATAAAATACACATGCAGATTGAGCCTTCCTGCTCACTCATCTAAGAAGCATTGAACAGCTCAGTATCTCCAGTGGGAAACCTCTAACTTGAAAAAGGTAGAGGTAATGGTAATATGGTAATATAAAATATTACCATATGGTAATATGAAATTATGAAATATGGTAATAAGAAATGCAAGATTAATGGATTTACATTCTAAGACAAATCTGGCCTTTTGGTCCTATTCTGAACCTCTTGTAGAATTGAAAAAATTGTAGAAGGGCGGTTCCTTTCTCATCAAGTTAAGAGGATACTTCAGCTTCACCCAGAATCTGACCCTGCTTGCCTTTGCCCAGTTTGGCAGGGCCCACTGGCAATGGAGCTCCAGCAGAGAGCACAGTGTCACCTGGAACTGAGACCTGTGAGGTTGTATTCTGCCATTCCACAGCTTCCCACAGCCTTAAGCCTGTTCTGTCCCTAACTAAGCTGAAAAGCCACAAATGTAACATTTTACAGTGGCATAGATGGCTACCAGAGATCAGAGCAAAGGCAGAACAAAGTCTTAGTGGTAACAGACATCACCAAGTGATAAATGCTGAGAATTACTGACTGATTTAACTTGATGGCACAGTCCTATTGAGCTGTACTGGAATGTTCCACGTGCAAATCCTCCAGGTTTTCAGGACATAGAATCATAGAATCTCAGAGTGGTTTGGGTTGGAAGGGAGCTTAAGGGTACTTTAGTTTCAATCCCCCTGCCATGGGCAGGGACACCTTCCACTAGATGAAGTTGCTCAGAGCCCCATCCAGTCTGGCATTAACAATGAGATGAAATTCAAATCAAAATCATACAATGGCCAAGAATTTTAGGGTTATTCAACTACATCCAAATTATGAATGGTTAATATTGAATATTTCTTTTTTTTATTATTTTGATTGGTTTGGTTTTTGCTTTAAACTTGATGGAGGAGAAGAATAGACAAACCATGAACAGAGAACTGTCAATTTGCCTGTATGACCAGACTGATCAGGCTAAAAATTAACCTGGTTGCAAGTTAATGGCAATATCCTGACTGCAGGAACTGTCATACTGTGATAATTAATTGGGTAAGGAGAGTGAACAGAATCTGTAGCAAACCTCTAAGTGAAATTGAGCTGAATTTCATATAGATTAACTGAAAGTGCAGCTAAACCTCCAGGTTATCTGCTTCCATCTTCACACCGACTGACAGGAGAACCTTGTGCTTTCTCTTCATGAAGTTCAAGGTCTTATCCTCCACTGCCATGTCTAACAAGCAGGAATATGTTTATTTATGTTCATTCATATGGTTTGACAGATCCTATCAGCAAAGACATGCATCTGTGTGTACTTTAAAACCTGATTCCACTCTGTGACTGACATAATTCTCCTCTAAACCAGGGCCAACTTAACCCTCTTTGCACACAACCTTTCAAACATCATGGAACAGCAACAAAAGAGGGTTGAAATTAACTCAGCTTTTCAGACTAAGAAATATATACATATTTCAATAGGAATGGTCTGTCCGGCAAAAATGAAAATTTAAGATTGAACAGCAGGTCCAAATAAATAAAAAATCAGGTGTTGAAAACCATCTCTGTGATCACCAACTCTCAAGTTTCAAGTGTAAAAGAGAGAGGCAAGCCACGCTCAGAACTGGTGTTACCCAAGGGCTTCCTGTCTTGGTTTGAATGACAGGTGTCTGCTAAGGAAGGCAGGAGCCTCCCATGGAATGGAGGATGCAAACCCCTTCCCTCCCAATTATTATAATTTTGAAATTAAGGGGCTCTCAGGCAAAGATATGGGAATAGGAATAACAGTTCTTTATTAGGAGNCATTTTTCCAAGTTTCGGGTTTTTATCCAGGTAGGGATGCTTGGCTCCTCCCCCTGGATGGAGCATTTCCCAATGGGATGATGTAATTTTATCAGTGGGGTTCAATGGCTCATTAGCAGAAGATCTCTCCCTGGAGGGAGGATGGGTCAGGGAAGAGATAAAGAAACTGCCCCAGCTGGTTTCTTATCAGCTGGCCTAGTGACAGAAGATTACACCACCCCCACCCCAGTTCCAAGAGATGGTGATGGAGTACACACGTTTTGGTTACATTTTGCGCTGCAGCCCATGACACTTCCTCAGCCACCTTTTCTCAACAGAAAGAGACTCCTTCTCCCTGGGAGAGACCACCTTACCCCCAGCCGCCCCAGGAAGGATGGGGTGGTGTAGAATAACCTCCAGTCATGATCCCTCCTGGCTATTGCAAAAATTAATCCTGTCCTGGCTGGAACCAGGACACTACTTTGTTTTGAAATCAATATACAGCAGTTGGATTTATGCTTTGCCGTGCTTGTGGTACTTGATGCTGCTCGTGAGATACTTAATGCTCCCTCATTCTTCCCTTGATGCCATCATATAACAAGCAACACTAAAAATGAGACATAAAATCATAAATATAATGAAAACTGGCTGGCTTGTATTTCATATTAGATGGTTGGTTGTTGGGAGTTGACAGCAACCTCAGGAAAGAAACACAAGCAGGTTGTAAAGGCAGCTGATCCTGTAGAACAGCATCTTGAGTTGGACTCAATGATCCTTGTGGATCCCTTCCAGCTCAGGATATTCTATGATCTGCTCTGCAGTGGAGTAGGTGAGCTCCATCTTAGCATCATGTGCTGCTGTGAACTCCACATATAAGAGCCCATACTGTCTCCAGATTCAAACTCCCTTTCAAACCACAGACTCTCAGCTCCCAATGCAAAAACTTGGTGAGCCAAGCTACAGACCCTCAGTGTGCTCAGTGTCCAGTGGCACTCAGAGTGCGTCTAGAAAAAGAAAATCTGAAATACCATCCCTGTGTGCTAGGCCAAAGACAACATCCCCATGGCAGTGCTGCTAGTTGCTTGTAAACATTGGAAGCTGGAGAAGGTTTCTGGAGCCAAACATATTTTGAGGGCATTTAGGCTCTTATTCATTTCCAATTTCAGAATAAAAGAAAGAGGACTACTGTAGCAATTAATTAAGTTGATTACCCAGTTGATTAGATATAAAATTTACCATCAGGTTATTTTGAACCAAATATAACTGTTCTTAAGAATCCGATTTATAAATACAAGTTTTGATGTCTAGTCCAGAGACCTTACCTTCTTTGACATTAGTATTAAAAGCAAAATTCAGATATTCAACATAGTAATTTCTCTTATATTCTACTTATTCCCAAGCACTTTTAAATTACCATGAAAAAAATCATTCATTTCCATTTTACTTCCCAACAACCATCTGACACACAGGGTGAAAGGAACTTCTCAATAATTAACAAAGAATTTATGACCAAATAAATTTGTAGACAGCACTAATTTAATAACCAGCCAAGAGGTGACAATATAAAAAGATTTGTGGAGGTAGTTTCATACCTGAGAGTAGTCAATGTCATATTAAATTAAATATCCCTTTCTGGTGGAAACCAACTAAAAGCCTAAAGAAAGGATTTATTAAGTAATTTGTCACTAAATCCGGAATTTTCTCAATACACCAGAATTACTGGAAAGTTCATCCAGCCAAATATGAAAGGGTTCAACGGACTCCTGTCTTGGAGAGGCTACAACCTTCCTCTTTTTGCCGACACAGGCCCTGAAAATTAGGTTTTCTATGATCCCTTCTGCTGTCTCAGCCTTACAAATGCTTATAAATTACAGCAAAAATACTATTGAAATCCCTGCAGAATTTATCATCAGTACAATAGCAGTATTTGTCACTACAGGAAGACAGATATAAACATTCCCAAATTGTGATAACTTGGGAATAGGAGCAGTATGATGCAGCTTCCATAACTGTGATTGGCAACAGCTTCAGTATCTAACTATATGGGGGTAAAAAACAAGCTGTCTGATGAGCTGATGTAGTATTTGACAGCATTTCCACTTTTAGGTGGCAACAGAACATAACTGTCAATAAAACCCAAGGACAAAGTGATCTTGCTGTAGAAGACTGTAGAAGACTCTTACTGATCTTGGCAGGACCTGTGCCAGCTTATACTAACCCTCAGGCTGAGGAAAACTGTGCATTTCCAGATTCTTCCCTTTATTACATATTTCATTAACTCAGCATATTCATTATTGCTATAATTTTTCAATGAAAACTAATATGTTGTGGTAGATCCAATAGACAATTGATTTGAGTGAATGGGCTTGTACATGTGGTGGGCTTTAGGTCTGCCCCGTGGAACAAACAGGGACTTTCTGGAAGCTTGACAGAAGCCCTTTGCACTTTCTTTGGCAATTCCAGAAAGTGCCTTTAAGTGAGATGGTCAGCTTGTGTGCATCACTCTTTGAAATTTTCTTTCTCTCATGTACTTTCGGGGGTTGGATAGCCATAGGGTCACAGAGATGGGAATTAAAGTGCTGAATGTACTTGGAGACTCCAAAGAAAGCAGAGAGCACAATTTAAGAGAGGAATTGCTGCTTTGGTGCCTCTGGATGGTGCAATTTGAGTCTGACCCCTCAAAGGGCAAGAGTCTGTGAAGGAATGACCAGTTCCTTGTCAGTTTGAAACTCATGACTAAAGTCAACTGAAATAGACACTTTAAAGTCAGCTTTGTTTGGAAACTTAAGGGTATATCATACAATTTTCACCAAATAGCCTTTGTTTCATATATAAACAAGAGCTGCTAAACAAACAGAGACTTCTAAGAATGATTTGTTTCCAAATCTCTCAGTTTAGAATTAATCTTTCTGGGAAATAGTTATAATGTCACAGCCAATACATTTTTGCCCCATGATACTTATTTTGCAAAATGAAAACCAACAGTTACAGCTTTAAGAGGGAATGAGCACAGCAACTACTTCACAATTTGTTCTTGGCAGGATCTGACCATGTCCCAATACCCTACAGATTAATGTTTTTGTAATGAAAAAAATGCAGCATTCAGCAGGAAAGGAGATTATTGCTGGCTGCAGTGCAAAACAGAACATTGCCTCCTCTGTTCACTTCTAGCACAGTATCTCTCCTCAAAACTCAGCTATCTACAAGTTCAGGGGTGCTGGCATCACAGGCACCCCTTCAAGTTCCAGATATCCCAGTTCCTATCTTGGAAAATGCTTTGTGGGAGGGACTTTGCACAGTTTTACTTGCAAACTATATTACAGGCTCCCCATTCAGGAAAAAGCAGGACGTACATCTTTGCCTTCTATCAGCTCATCTCACTGAACCAATACTCCAGGACTCTGACCCTTTCCACATGCTGGATATCAGAGCCAAAGCAAGCATGTATGAGTAAGGTTTTCACCCTCTGCCAAGTTTGATGGTGTGTCTTTTCTCCATGGGAAGAACGATAGCAATTCACAGAACAGACAAATGAAGGGACTTAATAAAGCAACCCCTGGATCTGGTCCTGCGTGTCCCTGCAGCCAGACTGTCGGTGCCAGTGGCTTTCCAACATCCCCACAGCAGGGCCACTCCCGCAGCAAGGCCTGGTGCAAATCCCAGTGCATGCCAGGAGGAAGCACAAAGGGTGGGACTCTGTGTCTGCACTGAAGCACGGGGCACCAGGCAGAGGTTCATCAGGTCTGCTGGGCCTCAGTGCAGAGCAGACTGGGAAACACTGGCAGACCTCTCATTATTTTTGCAGATTACCTTGATCCATGGTCATGGTCTGAGAACCATTATTCAATATATTAAGCAATAAAACAGTATGCTAAAATGTCTCATACCAAATATACTACTATATAACATCACCTTCTGTGGCAATGCTGTCCCAGCAGATAATGTCAAACCTATGGTTCCCTTTAGGGAAATTAAATCAATTTATTCACCAATAAACAGCAGGGGTTTTTTCACAGGTTGAGAATCTGTTACAAATTTGTGATTAGCTTACATTTACACTGAGACAAGGAGGAAAATATCCTTTTCCAGCTGTACTTACAACTACATAGCATGGAAGGCAAAGACATTTTAATATGTTTCTAGATTTATGTACATTTTAAACTTCATCCAGAGTGATGTTACCAGGACCCTGCTACTTCAGCCTGCCCTAGATTGACACAGCACAGGCCACCAGTCCATGCAGTGAAAACACTGATTTTGTGGAGTTGAATGAAAGCAGTGTCAGCCCTTTTGCTGATCAGACAATAGAGAGGCATTTTGAGGCAAAGTTCTGTAGGTGGATAAAGTGTCAAGTAGGGAATACAGAGAGAGTTGGAAATGTTTAGATTAGGACACATTGACTTTATCTACAGGACAGGGTAAAGTAATTAAAGCCGATGCTTTAAATGTGTTCAGAGCAAATAGGGCATTTACTATTGACTGCAGGAAAATCAAACAGGACCTTGGACACATCAGTGGTGAGAGTGACAAGGGACAGGTGCCCATTACACATAGAGACTTGCCACATCAGTATGAAAATCACCTCCTTTTTCAAACTATGGGGTTGTCTGTGCTTAATATGCTTGATCTTGGTAAAATGGTTATGGTAAATACACACCAGTAGGGTGCACAGCAATGATATCAGGAATAAAACCCACCAAGACTACAGTTAAGCTCAGTTAACCTGAAAGGTTATTGACCTCTCAGAGTGAGAAATAGCTGACAGTATCTAAAAAAGGGGGGGATTATTTTATATTAAACATGAACACAGCAGTACCAAAACTACGTTTAATTGAAATAAGCCATGGTTTAAAAGCAGCAGCACCAACATATTTTTAAAAGAGATTTATGTGATCTGTGCAGGGCACAAAAGGACCATTACTGGATGGCAAGGCTGGATTTTCACAGCATTCAGGCTACAGGCCATGCTGCAGTTTGTGTCCACCACTCAGCAGCAAGAAATGTCTCGAGAAGTTAGTAATGAAGAAGAGGGCTCTGGTTGCCCTTTTACCCTCCAGGAAATGTGCTTGGGAGCAACATTTGCAATGAAGCTCTCCATTTATACTGTACATGTGCTTAAAAAAACTCTACTGGTTCATGCCAGACTGACAGCAATACCTCTTCTTATTTCATTTTGAAGAAGTTATTTCCTTTGAAAGATATCAGCAAGGCATAATTTTGCATAGCAGAAAGATGTCTTTCCTTGGACACCTACATCTTCCCTGTTTTCTCAGGCTTTCCATTTCAAGTACTGCAAGAAAGTCACTAAAAGACAAGGGGTTTTCATTTTTCTGGTTCTATAAAGCTATTGAAATCCCCACAGCCCTTACAAATGATAAGGGAAGTTCTGTGCATATCTATGGTGATGCCTCTTAAGTCAGTGGAATTTACCTGTGTTGGTAGACCATGTGTTCCTTTTGTTTTATAGTATTACTAGTTAAAAATCTTTCACTAAATGTAATGAGTCACTTTATTTCTAGAAATACAAGACTTCGCTGACTTGAGAAAAAAATCGTGAAGAATCCTATTTAACACCAAAAACTTTAATGCTTATTTAATGAGTAAATTTATTGCAGTTTGTGGTTTTCATTTCCTCACAAAAACCACCAGCAGAACAGATCTTCTCAATCAAATGCATTATTGGCCCTGCTCCACCTTCCCATTAACAGTGACTCATAAGCTAGCGTTTAAAAAATAAACCTGATTTACTTTAAATAGAAAGAGAACAGAAAATAAAGGCAGCTGAAATATTTCAGGTGCTGAAAAAGAAGGCTGAGGAGCTGAATTTTAATACTGAGTAAGTGATCTGGAGCACAGCTACTGCATCTTCCTAAATATTGTGGTGCTTGCTGTGCAATGGCTTTCTGCTCTGGGCTTAATGCATGTGACACTTTGCTGATGGGCCCTCCTAGGTCTCTAATGCTGAGCTTTGGATTTAATGCTCCAAACAGTTGGAAGAAAAATGCCTTCCCCTATGAGTGTTAGTTATAAGGCTCTTAGAAGTGAATTGATTGCAATCTCCCATTATTCATCATCTAAGGCATTACACCTGCAGCTCCAACTGAAGTATTTATGACTCTATCCAACAGAGAGTTGTCGATGCCAAACTCCAGGCAAGGCTGCTCATACCAAAAAGTAGGAATGTAATGGACTATAAAGCTACCAGGAGCAGACAGCTGCTAACTTCTCCATGAGCTGAGGACAAACAGAGCCAGCAGGATAGCAAAGCCCAGCACATGCAGAGGAAGGAGACAAGTTCAGGGGTGCTGGCTGGAAAGGCTCTGGCCAGGCACATTCACATCCCTACCAGCAGGGCAGAAGCTGTGCAGAAAGCAGCCAGAGTGTAAGGAAAAGGTGAAAACAAGTTTATGCAATATGGACACAGCATGTTACATGCAGAAAAACAGCCTTATGTTTATGAATATTGAAAAGGCACAACTAACAAACCCCTCTGAGACACTCAGTGTATCAGCTTGGCTGTCGCACAGGCAGGAAATTTGATCAACACACTTTTTATGTGAAGGAGAACAGACAATTCACTGCTCATATATGAAGTGTAAATGCATTGCAGGAGATTTTTTCTCCCACTTGCTCTGTGGACTCCACTACAGGCACTGAAGGTGCCAGAGTAGTCACTGTACAGAAACAGGAGAGAAATTAATCTTCCTGAGCCACCTAATGAACATATGCTTGGGCAGACAGGCTTTACTTAGGGCTTTCAAGTCCTAAACTAAACATCCAAATCAAAGACAGCTAGCACAGACAGATGAGGAGAAGGTCATTGACTCAGACAACAGAGCTTGACAAGCAAGGAGCTCAATGCTGCTGCAGTTGCCCTTTCAAGGTGTGTTTGATCAAAACACAACAAAATGGGGTTTACCTCTGTGCAGGCAGCACAGGTGTACACAAGCAGGGGACACGCTTTTGGCATCTGCTATTAACATGGCATTTTCCACTTTTGATGAGACCCAATATATGCAGGAAGCAGAAGTAAAAACACCTCTTGCATCCTTAGGAGCTTTAGCAAAGCCCACTGAAGTTAACTGAAGAGAAGGGAGGATCAAGGTACCTCCATGACCTTCCCTATCCCCCAAACTTCAATTTGCACCAAAGAGCAGAGCTAGCAAAACATTCACAATTGCAACACAGCTTGAATCAATGGGAATTTCTATGTTTTTCTAGTTCTTATTATTGTTTTATCCTAAAAGATAATGAGGAGGTTTACCTGATTGCCATTGGCCAAGATTTCATTGACTGAAAGAGGTGTATGTTCAAACCTGAGGCAGAAAAATGACCAAAATATGAGGGGAAAGGACATAAATATAGCAGATAAAAGAGAGAATAATCATGTCCTAACTTTAAGTTACCACATCCACAACTCTTTCTTCCTCCCAGTCTTAGCTGAGCAATGCAACTAAATAATGAATTTATAGAAGTCCCTTCCTTATGGGAAACTGTAGAATCATAGAATGGATGGGTAGGAAGGGACCTTAAGCAACGTCTAATTCAAACCCCTCTGCGATGGGCAGGGACATCTTTCACTAGACCAGGCTTCTCAGGGCCCCATCCAGCCTGGCCTTGAACACTTCCAGGGCTTGTCAGCTGCAGTTTCCCTGGGCAGCACTGTTACAGTGCCTCACCACCCTCACAGAGAAAAATGTCTTCATTATATCTAATCTAAATCTACCTTCTCTTCGTTTGAAGCCACTTCTCCTCATCTGGTTACTACATGCCCTTGTAAAACTCCCTCTCCTTTTTCCCTGTAGCCTCTTTAGGTACTGGAAGGTGCTCTGCAGTCTCCCCAGATTCTCCTCAAGGCTGAACAATCCCATTTCTTTCAGCCTGTCTTCACAGGAGAGATATACTCCAGTCCTCTGATCATCTTAGTGACCTCCTCTGGACTCAATTCAACAGGTTCACATCCCTCTTAAGTTGAGGTCCCAGAGCTGAATGCAGAACTCATGGTGGTTTCACCAGAGCAGAGCAGAGGGGCAGAATCACCCTCTCATCCTGCTGCCCACATTGCCCAGGACATGTTTGGCTTTCCAGGCTCCAAGTGCACATTGCTGGGCCATGTCGATCTTTTAAACAACCAACAGCCCCGAGCCTTTCTCCTCAAACCTTTCTCCTCGGGGCTGCTCTCACTGTCCCAGACTGTGCTCAGAGTGGCAATTTATCTATGTGAATTGAAAGTGAACAATCAAAGAGCTGATATTTGTAAAAAGAGTGTTCATAAGGGAAAATTAGCACAATTCTGAAGGAAAAAAATGAGTAACTTGTGGCAGCCTGAGGGCAGGAGGAACTGACACGATGTTATTGCACACTATATGCCCATGCAATATTAATGCAATCACCATGACAACCGTGACATCCTCTGAAATTATACACCTTTACAACTATGGAACATCTTCTGAAGGAAAAAAAACACATTTACAGCTTGCAGGAAGGCTGCTTTAATCTAAAGTCTATCCTTCTTTTTATAAGAATTCAAATATTTCCTCAATATTTATTTTTCCTAAAGGCTACTGTAAGCTACTGCAAGTTTGTTTCTAATGTGTATCTGACCTAAGAACAGCCATGGCTGTCTGGTTCTTTTTCCCTACTGAAAAATAAATGTATACTCTAAATTGACATGGTTATCATTTAAAGGCAGAAAGTTGTACAAGAAAAAAAAAAAAGTCTGCACAAAGTAGCTGATCAAAGACTTATAAAAATTGAAATATTCAAGATGTCAAAACCAATCATAGATACATCCACCACACACCTTGCTTAATCAGGAGCTGAGGTAGGATGCATCTTTTACATTTCTATAGTGTTAGCACAGTAACAAATAATCTGAATCACACTGAGAATGATATGGGAAACTACATAACATAGGAGCCTGAATAGCAGCCAAAAAGTAATTACTCAGAAAAACAATATAAAGGCCACCAGACACTGTGTCATGACAACATTACCCCTTTCATAATGTATTAGGAAAAATTAAAATGACATAAGCAGGCTTTAGCAATGATGCCTCACTTCTAGAAAAATGCCTCATGTGGATTGCACACACTGCAGTCCTCTGCTTTTTATAGTCTTGTTACATTTCCTTCCAAATTGAAACCAGCTTGGGATTCAAATGTACATTCTTCCACTCATTTCAATAGGAAGTGAAAGGATCAAAGTACCTCAGGTTTATTAGAAAGAAAATGAGAAGTTGTGAAACAAGAAATAGTGAAAGCAAAGTGATAAGTGTCCTGCCCTCAGTAAAATTTGGGGTAGAAGTTCAAGGTAGCAGCTACTTAACTTTTGTTGCCCTGTTACTGAGGATGGATGCACTGGATAGTTTCAGAGGGACATCAGACTTACTTTGTGCAGTGGCTGAAAGTTCTCATAAAAAAAAAAAAACCCAAACCTTAAAAGCATG
>VYXF01004069.1:507356-564437 GCA_013397295.1 Polioptila caerulea
AAAGGGAAAAAAAAAAAAAGATAAACAGAGGACTCCTTGATCCATTAAAATCAAGTTCAAAAGTCCAAAACTTATCCAGCTTCAGTTTCCTGATTGGACACACTCATGGTTCTTCCTACTGGTTTAGTCTTAGCAGGTACTCCAAAACAAACACAACACACTCAAAATTTACAGCAGACATGTTCCAGTGTCAGGCAGTCACTCTAACACAGTGCCAGAATAACCCTGCACTAGGTTTGTCTCTCTTACACTCCGAGCAGATGGTGGGAGCACAGCTCTGGTGGCAGGGGATGCTCTGTCTGCAGAGCCATTTCCAGGCACAAGAGGAGACAGATGCTGTGGTGCCAGGTGGTGCTGAGCACAGCGTTCAGCCAGCTGAAAGCCTGGACACTGACCTCAGCCATGCACACAGCTACCCAGGAGAACTCTCCTTTTCTTCCTTCGCTTTTCTTCCCCAACTCCAACATTGGCTCCATCATGTGCTTGACTTGGGAACAAAGTTAAAACCATAGGAGACAGGCTCTGTGCAATTATGTGGCTCCACTCAGGGGAACAGACCAAGCACTGCCCTTTAATTAATTCCTACTGTCACCATGCTTACAGTGATACCTAAAGATTTTAGTTTTTTATACATTTTTCATATTTTGTGGTTTTGATGAGTGTCAATGCATGGTTATATAGCTCCTTGTATTTTTCCTGCACTTTCTCTTGGATTTTTGAATAATAAGCTAACCCTTCTAATGCATACTTGGAATTCTGTTTAGTCTTATTCTCAAGACGAAGAAGAATGACAAAGACATTTTTTTTTACCAGAACTTAGAAGACATAATAAGAAAGCCTCTGGAACAACTCCAGAGTTTTCCTGGGGAGAAATTGATTAACCAACTGCTCTTCTAATTGGGCAATATTTTTTAGACTAATGAAAATTTGTTAAACTTAGAAAAATTGTAGAAATCTGATGCCAGGTGTGCCCATAACCATGGAGGCACCTAGAAGCTTCCTTTAAAAACCTGCTTTTTATCTTAGTGTTTTAACACTGTTGCAAGTTTTGGTTTTTGTTTGTGTTTTTTAGGCAATAATAATAGACGTGAAATTGTCCCAGTGACACAAATTCTTGAGCAAAACTTAGGGAATATAACAGTGTCTACTTCTGGCAGTGGCTGACTAATGCAATATGGGGTAAGAGTAGCTGGGGAGAGAATGGGAGCCCTGGAGAGAGATATTTGCTGTATTGCTTAAAACTTTTTGTGCTTTGCCACAGTAAGAATAGCACCCTAGCATGGGAGCTCAAACATGGATTTGGGATAAAGATAGAAAACAGTCTTACATGTTCAGATGAAAAGTTATATAATCAGCAAAACTAACCAAGAAATGTAGAACACACTAAATGCTTTTCCTACAACCCTCTCTGCCAAAAAGTATATTAAAAAACCAGACAAGTAAACTAAATCTGAAAATTCTTAGGACACATTTTGTGCTATATTTAGTTAAAATATTGTATATGTGTGTATGTTAGAAGAACCTGCAGGGGTTGTATAACAGTTTTCTTTGGAAAATACTACAGCCAAACATCAGACTTATGCAAAGCTCAGTTCCAGTGACACGATTTTATTCACGACACTAATTTATGTGATAATATTGGCAGTAACCATTGAGCCACTCACTAAAACAAATATAAGAACTTTTTTTAATACATGGGTTTTGAAAATGTATTTATGCAAGTTCACTAAAATGAAACCACTTCTGAAGTCAATGAGAAAAAGCAGAAGGTATTTTAAGGCAAATTTCAGCCAAACCTGCTCAAACTTCTAGGATCACCTAAAGCAAACATTACTAAATCTTTACTTCTGTATGGAGCAAATCAGGCTACAGCCCCTTCTAAAGGACTGAGGTCACAGAAGGAGACCCTCAAAATCTCAGCTCCCCATCTGAGCTCAAGCCCCACTCATGAAGCCTGACAAACTTCTAACTTCAATCACTACATCATGCCTCTCCAACTTATTATTTACCCTGGAACTTTTATTATTATTACTATTATTTGGGTTATCATAACACCATGAAACACCATGAAGAACACTACTTTGAAAAGGCACAACAAGATGCCCCATAACCTTGACTAAGTTCTGTAGCCTCAGCATAAAGCAAGAGTCAAGAGATAACACACACTGGTGTAGAAAAAGCAGTGAAACAATGTTGATCAGCATGACTAGCCAGGATCCCAGTACATCAGGGTTGACTATTGTAAACTAAGCAAATGAAACTATGCTGATTTACTGAGAAAACATCCTGTCGAGTTTGTATTATACTTAACTGCTGCTTCATATTTAATTATAAAAATCTTAAAGCAGCACAAAAGCCTAGAGCAACACAGTCACTGCCTGCTGTGCACCAGCTGTCTGCAGTGACAGAGCATGACAGAAAGCCCCAGCCCTGAGGGGGCTCTAAGGACTAAAGCAGTCCCTCAGCAACCAAAACCACTGGCTTCTTCATGCATTACAATCTTTGTTGCAAGAGTACTTTCCCACTGTGCCCATTGCCATCATTGGGAAATAATTATTGTTGTCTGGACGGATCCTGTTTTCATTTACATGAGTGGGAATAAAAACACTATGAGAAAGAAATAATAGGGCTGGAATTTTAATCCTAATATATCTTTTAGGAAGACTGAAGTGCAAATTCCCCTGATCTTTTCTGTGCTGCCTATTGGATGGGCAGTAGCTGGTAGCCAGCCCAGGGGTGCTCCAGGACTCTGCCAGGCCATGTAAATCCCCATTCCCAAAGCCCAGGCAGCACAGCTATTTCCAGGTGTTGAGGAAGTAAACACAACAGGCAGAAATCCTTCCAGGGAGGGGAAAAACTCATGATGGCAACCTGATGTACAAGTTAGAGCTCATGGTTAGTTGGGGAGAGAGGACTCAGATTCATCCCTGATTTGTGTTCTAGGGGAACAGGAATCTAGAACAGTATTTTTTCCTCCTGGACAAATTTAGTGAGTCAGTTTCAGCAAATTACTGTCATTAAACACGTTTGAAAGCAGCTGTAATTAGGGGAAAACCCAAAGATAGTCATACACAGAATCACACTGCAAGAACTACAGCAGCTTAGTATTAAAGAGTATTTAATATTTTAGAGGAGGTTGGAAGAAAGTTATAATATTGCTAAATTATGAAATAACCAAGCCAGAAGAGATTTTTATTTCTGCCTTCAGCTGCTGAAGATGAATGCCTGAAAAGTCCCAAAGGATGTTCCCTCCCCTCTTCAGTCTACTATCCCCCCCAAAAAAAAAAAAAAAGGAAAACATTAAAAAAAGGCTCCAAGTTTTCTGCACAGACTGAATATGAGATCAAAAGAAATAAAGTTAATAGAAGGGGAACCAACACAGAATATCACTCATAACTTGGTAACTCATCTCTTTTATTTCCAGTCTCCCCTTCAGGTGTTTATCACTTTTCCATCTGTGTCAAGGGAGGCTACCTATGATTTTGGAAAATCAGATGTGATAAAAATCATGCTAAAAATATTTCAGTAGCAAAATATGATGCTTCACAAAATACCAGAAGGCCAGAAATAATTCACAAGGAAGCTTTCAAAATGCTTCAGGAACATTCATGATAAAACTGCACTCTGAATCACAAAAACTGTAGGAGAGAGAGGGGTCCCCAAATGAATTTAAAGCTAACTGAAACTTTTTTTTACATTTACATGTAGAAAGAAGAAAAATGAAAAAAAAATATTGAAGACATTTTCAAATATGCTTTCCTAATACAAAGAGGTCCCTGGGTGGATCTTCACATCTCCAGTTCAAAATTTTTATATATAAATTTTCAGATAAAACGGAGAAATTTGGGTGGGATTTTAAGGAACTCGTAACACGTGCTACCTGAACAAACAGTGTAACAATGGGATTGTAGTGTATCATCACTTGTCTGCAGAGCCAGGCACCATGACTCTGTGCTGCTCCCATGCCATTGTAAAGTGAAGTTTATGAACTGAAAACACCTTGAAAGTTGACTTTGCATTTACCCTTGACTGTGAGCACACACGTTGTTAATCCCACAGCTCAGCTGATAGTACTAATTCATGTCAGCTACGCTGCTCCACTGGCTGCATGTTCATGTGTGAAAAGGCAGTTCCTATTTTGTCTCAGGCCTTGACTCATTATTATTTTGCAAAAAGACCCAGTACTTCTATTTCTGACTAATTCACTTAATTATAATCTCTCTATATGCTTTCACATGTCAATTCCTCTGTGCCTTTGGAACAGGCTGCATTTTTCACATGAAAGGAAAATTGAGATCCAAAAGTGAATTTTAGCTATCTTCAGTCTATACTTTACAGCATCATTTCACAAGGCCAAGAAGTTTAATGTTGCTCCTCCTGAAGCAGAGCAGTAAGGCAATATTAGATCTTGTAAACCACACTTCAGTGTGCTACATTTGAACAGCTCCAGAGCCAGCTCTGAGAGGTGCTGCAAAAGCAAGGAAATCATGTGCCAAGAAAGGGCAAAAGGCAGGCAAGAGCCAAGGACCATCAAACTTGCTATAGACTGTATTATTTTTTGCCATTTATTTGTGACAATACCCTCTCCACTGCCTTTCTTTCACTGTGTGTTATTTTAAATGACAGCACAAAGAAAATGTATTGCAAGATCCAATGCAATAACAGATTTTCAGAAAATTCTCATTTTACTGTACCAAATAAACATGCAATCATTTAATGTAGTCAGGCCAAATTACATGGCTGAACAACTTAGCTCTCCATGTGTTTAAAAGAGCCACAATAATGAACATGAAGTTCAAATTTATAATTTTTAATCCCTTGCTACAGTATACACTAATAATTGTGCACAGTTGTGCATGTCTCCCCAGGAAGCAAGCTGTCAGCATAATTACCACATTTAAATATTATTTCTGGTTTTAAAAATTGGTTTAAACCAAAGAAAAGTATAACAACTCACTAGTCTTCACTGTCTGCCACTTCTGCGTTAGCATTGTGCAATGAGTTTTTCATTTCAGCCTTTCTAACTGGGAAATTCCAGACTTTCCACTCCAAACTTTCTATGTGCATCCTATAACAGACATTACAATGCCAATTAAATGTGCTACTGCTGCCCATGCTGTTCTTCAGCTAGAGCAGCCACACTAGGCTTCTGTAATTCATAGCAAGTCAACAATAACAATGTTTTTTTCTGTGGATAATCATCTGTGAGAACTGCTGACAGAGGGGAAGAAGGAAAGACTCTCCATTATGTTAAATCCAGCTTGGAAGAGCCCAAGCAGATGGGGATGCACAGAATCATGGCCCTGAGGCATTTTAGGAGCACCCTGCCATGCTCCAGGCCACATCCTTCCTCAGCTTTCCAAAGCTCTGACATGTCCAAGTATGGCCATGCAGCAGGGTGGCCATAAAGGCAGTCTGTTGTCTGGGAATCTGTTTCTTGGAGACTCGATGTAATAAAATGACCAGAAACCCAGAAAGGGTTGAATCTCACCTATTCTACAAGGCAGAGGATAAGGACAGAAAATATTTCTTCTGTAACATCATCCACATTAAGGAGAAGTCTTGGCTTATCACAAGAGCCTGTGCTGTCTCAAGAGCATCGAGAGGAATCTGTTTGGATCTACAGAATCAGTAGGTTTAGACCTACAGGACAGCCTTTGGAGCTTGCAACTCCCCCACTCATCTTCAGTGGCATTAACTAATGACTAAAATGAGCATTTTGTTGGTTTGAAGAGTTTTTAAAATAGATTTTGTTCTACAGGTGTGTGGAGTAGTCAAAGCAGAAAGCAAGGCTATTGTGAAGAATTAAAGCAGATCAGAAAAAAGAAAGAAAAAAAAAAGATGTTCTATTCCTTCATTGGTGCAGTTCTGCTGTTTTGCTCCAGCAATATATTTGTTGCTGCTGTGAAACAGGACATTGATTGGAGAGAGTAGAAACAAGGAATCCATAAATGTGTGAAATATCAATATTGTTTAAGTATGTCAATTTTAGGGAATGTCTAGTCTAGAATACTCCAAAGAGCATTTGATAATTGCTTTTTTTCTCTTCCCTCTCACTCACAGACAGCTTAAATCTAGGTCTGAGAAAACAAGGGTTTAGTTGCAAAAAGAGAAAGATTAATTTTAGAAGCTGCTTTATGCCTCTTATTTTTTTTATTATCAGGCATGTTACATATTTGCTTGGAGTATTTACTTTTACTTTGTTAAAGCATAGGTCAAAATTCATTAACATACTTTACTTGTTTTATTCTTCCCAAAGAAGAAAAGCGGCCACAAACTCTTCTGAAAAACACCTGATTGCACTTGCTTTGTATGGACAGAATGAAAAATAACAGCAAGAATCTATCAGTCAGCATGGACATAAAAATCTATTTCCACTGGTAATAGATAATTTGCCATCCTAAAATGTTAAGCTTTAAATGGCAGATGTGAGTCTTTGCTTCTGACGTAATTTCCATCTTTGCTATAACATTGAGATACATCTCAAATTACACAGCATGATTGTAGTTCATATTTCTTTAAAGGTCACTTTTACCATATTTTCAAATCTGTTGATGATTGAGCTTAAATGAGGAATAAATCCTGTAATGGCTTTGTCTGTTCAGTGTCTATTTCCCTCTACTTCCTGAGGGAAATCAAATCATGAGGAATATTTAAGTCCCTGGTCACATATGTGAAAAGTTCATAAGAGACTCCTGTATTTATTTTCCTAAGAGAAAAAGGATTAATCTCATCTGAATTACTCTGTTTATAAAGTGTTACATCTAAAGCATACAACAGTCAATTCAAGTGTTCTGAATAACATCAGTAGACTTTAAATCAGGCCCTAAAGCCAATTGTGGGAGAACAAAAATGTCCCTGTATGCCTGAATTTTTAGATTGAAAGCCATTGAACTGGTTCATTGTGAATAAGTTGATGATTTGAACATTATTTGTTGTACTTTCAACTCCAGATACAAGTGAAAGACATCTTTGAAGGCCACTTCATCATTTTCTCCTCACCTCCCTTACTGTTACACACTGCAGCCCAAAGACACTGTCAGGTCTGTATGCAGCAAACTGGGGGAGTACACACAGATATGTGTGTTATCCAGCTGTGTTCTTTATAGTGTGCAGCACTTTCCCTGAGCTGTTAATGGAGCTGTCTGGGTACTGGCTCAGCCAGATCCAGAGCTGTTTACTTGTCTTCCTCTCTCTGCTGGATCATCTGCATTTTAACAGGAAGTAGAGGATGAAAAGTTCTCAAAATTCTGTGATTTAATATACTCACCTTTTAAAAAATGTAAAACTTTACAGATCTCAGTAATTAGCAATGCTATGTAGAGGTGGTCTAACTAGAATCCCTCCTTCACTGAAAGTCTCACAATATTTTTAAAAGTTTGGGAAGATTTTAATTACCCTAGAGAAGAGGGAAAAAAAAAAAAAAAGAAACCAAACTTTCTTTTCCTCTCTCCCAACAGATAAGTGTTTTCATACCAATTTCAAGATAGTATTTTCTTTAGGAAAGACACAGTCAGCAGACCACCAGCTTGCAGTGTTCAAGGAACAGAAATACATTGTTGGGAACCCTTCCTGCTAGACTTCAGCTGTGCTGCCTATTTAATTGCATGATTCAGTCATGCAATATTCCCTCTTGGACTCATCTGAAAGCAGCAATGTAATGTTTTGAGGACAGAATTTTAAGAACCTACCTTGAAGTAGAAATGATGCCTGACAGTGCAGTGCACGGGATTTATATCACCTTTGAAAGTAGTTGAAGTATTAGACTGCAGAGACTGGAGAGAGTCTCCAACAGTCCGGGTGCAATCTTCACTTTGGGGGTATCGGGTCCCCAATCCCCAATACAGAATCAGTCTCAATCACCCTGAAAGCAGCCTGAGCTAACAGCATGTGCCACTCAAATCTACCAGCAGAAAGGGGCTTTCTGTGGATACTCATCATTGCACCCTAGAACTTGGTTGCTGAAACCCTGGGAACTTCTTCCCTTTCATTCTTGCAGTTTCTAAAAGAGAAAATCTTCATTTGCTTTTGACACTCAGAGCCAATGTTGCTTATTAAACAAGATGAACAGAGTTGGAATCAGATGTGCAGAAACTCTGAGAGTCCTGGTGTTGGCAGAACCAAGTGAGAGCTTCACCCCTCTTCAACATGACAGGACAGAGGTACCTCATATGAACAGAACAATTATACAAAATATGAAATGTAGATATAAGGCCTCCTGAAGAGGGAGTCACACACATATAGGTTTTGGCTCTTTGGTCAGCAAACTTGCCATAATCTACAGGATTTGTGTCTTTTGTGTAGGATAGTGATAACCTTTAATTTCTGAATGCATTTTTTTTGTCTGTGGATGCTGGATCCCCCCTGTGTGGTGGGTACACATACCACATATGTGGATGATATGGGATACATTGACACTGAATTCTGAAAACAGGACAATCTTTCTGATTTTTACAGTAGGCTGATGCATTGCCTCAGTGATTCTTTTTACTTTCTTCTCCTTCAGTTTTTTCACTCATAGGAAGGGAATAACTATTTATTTATTTTAATAAAGTCTCTTGAATTAATATTAATATATTTATATGAATAAATTATGTATCATGAATAAACTCTGTTACACTGCACTATAATTTCTGTTACATAAGTATCATATTTATTTAGGAAGAATTTAAAGATTAATAAGATTCATATGAATCTTGATTAAATGTCTGCATTAAGGTAAAACACCTCACAATAGTGTTAAAATGCAGTGTAAAAGGTAGCTGAAAACTATCAATGACGACAATCCTTCCTCTTAAAGTCAAGTACACATGAACATCAAACACTTCCAACAACATAAAAAAATGTCTTGGAAAAATTTCTTGGAAAAAAAGGAAATAAGAAAACAAATGGACTTTTTCAGGGCTGAAATTAATAATTTCTGCAATCAGACTTCTTTTGAAACTCTTGTGTGCAACCATTACACACTTAAGAAGACTTGACCAAGCTGCTCAGGGGAGGGGGAAAAAACCTAAAAACTCCAACAAATCAGCAAAAGTAAGAAAACTCACTGGAATTTGGAATATAATTTATTATCTCTCTGCTAACACAAAAATATTGCTGTTAAAGTAATCTCCTTAAACAGGCTTATGAGTTACAAATTTCATTTGAAACAAATACCTTTAGCTTGAGTCAAGGCACTTCAAAAGAAAATTTTTCATCTGTTTAAATTATCATTATTTTCTAGAAAATAGGAGATTAATTAAAGAGACACTGAAATTCCTCTATTGGGACAATAGAGTAGGTTTCCTTTTTCTTCTTTTTGTTGTTTTCTTGGTTTTGCCTATTTTTAGAAACAAATAATTCTGAAATCCTAAAATTTGTCACTCACATTATCAGGTAATTTCATTAACTGAAGAAATGACAGGAATAAGGGCCTGAAAAAATACTATTAGCTCTGTTGGCATAAGGAACACAACATTAAATACCTGGGGTTTACCACCAGCTTCATCACTTAAGAAAAAAGCTTATTTGGGTAGATACACTTTTTTTTTTCCTTTCCAAATTACAACAGATGTCCCTGAAGAAAGCTCAGATGACCCTGCCTTCCCATTTTAACTGCATATTGGCTCAGCCATATAGCTAACCAGAGGTCATTTCTCTGAAACACAGGATTGTGGAACAGAATTACTACTCCTGCTCTCAGGGCCTAACCCTTGTTCTAGAAGGGTGACATCATTGCCAAGCACCAGTAAACTGAAATAAGACCGAGCTGATTTCCTGTTACTTCGTGTACCTCCCTGCAAGATGCACTTTACAGTCCAAGTTCACTGCCTTGCAGGAAGAGGATGCTTATTTTTAGCAACATCCTTGAATGTTTCGACCAGTGTGCAGATATAGAAGTAAACAGGACAATTGCTAAATCTCATTGCTCTGGTTTTTTTTGTTACTGAAGAACAAAGTTAAATAATACAATACAATACAATACAAAATACAATGTTGAATTTATATAGCGCAATCAAGCACCAAGACTGGAAAAAAAATAATTATCTTACATTCTTCTTTTATTAGCTTTTTAATTTAAAAAAAAAAAAAAAAGTGTAAGAAAAAAGATGAGGTCACAACTTATTTTTCGAAATGGTATGATTCACATTTACAGTAATGAAAACATTAAAAAAATCAGACTATGCAATCAAATCCTCTGGTAAGATGCAGACCAGCTTCTGAAGTTTTGACTTCAGAAATTTCCAGCAGCAAATCTTCCCTTTTCTTTCTCTTCCCACACCAACAGCATCTGTTCTGCCATGATATTGGCCATAAGATTCCAGAAAGGAATTCCATTCTATTTCACCAGAGTTTTCTTCACCCATCAGTTCAGAACCAGTATTTCTTGAATTGAGACAAAGGCAGAAGTTGCAGATTCTCAGATTCGCCATTTGGCATCTCAGAATTCACACCTTTGTGGTAGCTTTCCTCTGTTTTGGGAAATCTGAAGTATTCCACATGCTATAACTGCATGGACTCAGTAACTCTGAGGCCATTGAAGGACTTGAACACATCATCATCATCACCTTCCTGCCTCAGTCCCAAACTGCCCAGCCCAGCCCATTATGGTAAAGCAAAGAGCAGGAGCAGCCCTGCATGGCTTGGGTTGTGTTTGTGTGGGCAGGAGGATATGCCAACAGCAGCTGCCCACTGGGGACACATGGAATGGAATAAAGCAAGCAGCTGTGGGAGAAGCACATCACAAAACACGAGTCACCCATTATGGAACACCTGATTACTATCCCACTGGCATCTTCCCTGGCCTCCACACTCCACCTTCTTCCCACAAGACCACCCCAAGCTTCTAAGACTGCTTATCTTCTACCAGGACAGCCAGGCCATGGCATGGATCCCAAATATTGACCTCTCCAGAAGAAGGAATATTGGTAGATATTCCTGCAGTGCCCATGCCAGGTATTTTGCTGCCACCAGGAAGAGAAGCAGATCCCATAATCCCAGATGTGGCTGAGAAGAGCAGCTCCTGGCAGAAGGGCATGTTTCCTCAAAGGATGATGAGGTTACTATGACAGAGTGAATCCTTACACCAGTGCAAAGCCATCAATCCAATCCAACCAGGCAAGGAGCAAAGAAAAAACAGGAATGGACCACTAGTATCAAACCCTTCCTACAACAGATCCAGACCAACCCTCTCAAGTCAACTGCTATTTCCCACAGAAAAAACCATTCCAGGTTCTCATCTCTGGGCTATCATGAAAACAGGGAGATCATTCAGACAGCACACAGGCAACTGCTATCCTCTCCCTCTCCATACCAAAGGATGTTTAACAGTAGTTAATAAACTATTTCCATAAAGACCCTTCTCCAAGAAGGTTTTTTTTTGATATTGTCACAAAACTGAATATTCTTACTAAAACTTCTGAGATCCCAGTAAGCTAAGCACAGACACTGGCAACAATGCATGTCTTCAGACTAAAACAGTTCCTCACCACAACAAGATCTAAGACTTAGCCTCACCTATCCCCAGGCTTGCACATAAAATCCAGTGTGGGTCATCCAGCAGCAGGCTGGATTGTCAAAATGTTGCAAAAAAGAGAAGAGGAAGCAATAGAAAAACAGATTGTCTGATGGGCTGCATTTGAAGGAAGGTAATGGACACGAGAAAAGCACAGTTCCTTGGTGATGTTTTCTAATCTGAGTCTCCTACACCAGAAGACTCCATGGCAGGACACTTTTCTGGCTCTACAGGTGTAGCCGGTGTCCAGACAGAGGTCAAGTAGGCTGCCATTCAAAAAGACAACGACTTTTTTGTTTCAGTGCTTTGATAATTGCCTTTTCTGCTCCTACAGTTCTTACAAATACTAAGCTTTTTGCCAAGAAGGCAGACCAAATAGATGGTTGATACAGAAATCCAGGTTGCTAAACAGATTTATGATGGAGGAATGCTTTATCTCCACAGATAAAAGGCTGCAAGCAGTAAAGAGAAACACCCAGAACCTGTAGAGGTTTAGTCCTAGCTAAAGAGCAGCCTTCCAGCAGCCTAAGAGGTTTCACAAAAACTTTCATAACCCTATATAACAAGGATGACCTTTATGGTCAATAACAGCAACATACTGGTTATGCTTTGTATTTAATGAGTGCCCTTATGGTTATGGGACATTTTGTGCATGTAGCAGGCTCTCCCTATGGAAAAAGATCAGTGCTCTAGGCAGGGAAACAAACAATATACATGAGTGTAATGTCTGGCTGGGCAAGAAGGGGGATAGGGAAGTTTGGGGAATGGCAGCCTCGGACGAGGCTGAGCCTCCTGAACAATTCACCAGGATGGTATGGCACAGCTCACAGCTCTCTGCTTTTTGCACAGTGGTTTCAAGCACCTTACATTGCTCATATAAAGGCTGTCCCACACCCCTTCTCCTTAGTGAGATGACAGAAAACACCCTGCATGCCAACCCTGAAGAGTTAGGAGGCTCTCAAAGCAAGAGCACGAGCCTCTAGGTCCATTGGTAGAGCTGAGTGGTAATGAAGACCATGGAGAACAAGTTTTTCCTTGAGGAGAAGGAATGGATCTTCAGTGGAAAAAGGCTGAGGTGTAAAAGCCAATTTGTGATGGAAGTAGCTGTCTCTGCTGTTGTTGCAGAGACTCAGAGACATAACTGACCTTCCACAACAGCTCACAGGGACCGTAAAATGATAATTACTACTTAATACAGTCATAATTTTATTATGAAAATTGCATACAGGCATGTGTACTCCTTTTCAGTTGAGAAATCACTTATAACACACCAGTACTGATGAACCTTGGGTATACAACTGCTAGAGACCAAACTATACTAAAAGTGAAATATGGCATCAGCAAGTTTAGGCCACAAGCTTAGCAGATGGTCATCTTTTTTTTTTAATTGATTCCTCACTGACCAGTGCAAGTGAAGGATTCCCAAGATCCAGAGAGCAGTGGCAAGAGTCCCTTCCAGAGCTGTGAGTTCCCTGGAGACGGTGCCTTCAGTGGAAGTAAGAGCACTGGGCACAGTGACTGTAGACAGGTTGCTGTTTGTTTCTCTACCAGTGATGCACGAAGGCTGAGCACCAGTGCAGTCTCCCTCAAGTGAGTAACAAGGTGTGTGTGTCTACACTAAGTTTAGTTTTCACCAGGAATGTGCTTCCAAAGGAAATGCATCCTCATTGTTTCTCAAGGTGAATAAGTTCTGCAAATCTGGTTCTGTGCCAGGAGTGCACCTGGAGCTCCCGAGGGGCACTTGGTCCAAAAGAGCATCATCCTGTGAAACAGAGACCTTGGGCATTGCACCCTTAGCAACAGAACAAATTTACTTGAACAAATCTGTTTCCTGCAGTCTGTGCTGCTTGCTATCAGGTATAGCCAAGGTGAGTGTGAGACGAGTGATCCACGAGCACAGGTGGACGAGAGACTCACTCCAGAAAAAGCCAGAGTTGGTGTTGCAGCTGAACCACAGCACTGCCCAGGAAAGCCACTGCAGAGCACAAGCAAGAACAGCATGGTAACAAGCCAGTCTGAATACTTGGAAAGAGGACTTAAATGCCCTCCCTGATGATCCCTAAAAGAGTGAGCAGACACAACTTTCCACAGACTCTTCCTACTTGCAAGGTATGTTATAAGTACTGCATTTTCCTCTAATGCATATAAAAAGCATATCAGGCTGGAACAGGCCTGGAAATTTCAGTTTCAGCTACCAGCTGGTTTCAGTACCAGCTTATATGAATCCTTGAAAAGATGTTCAATTTTGCTTTAACAGGATTGCAGACAGATCATATTGTAAAGCATTAGTACAAAACATTTACTACCTTGCATCTGGATTTGAGAACACTGAAGAGAAGCCATGAAATCTGTTTTCTGAGGAGGAGTTAATACAACTCTGCAGTCATCCATTTTTTATCAGAGAGAAAATACGATAAAACTGCCTTATTGAAGAAAAGGTTCAGATAAACATGTTTGCTAAAAGGACATAAACACACATTTTCCAAGAAAAAAGGTTACAGATCTAAAGTAGTATTTTACTCTGTCTCTTTGGAAAGCTTAGACTGCTTTTTTAACCTATCCCTTCAAAGAAAGGCTCAGTACCTTTCCAGGACATGAGGATAATTAAACACTAAATAAATGATCTGTACTACATCACTGCAGCTCAGAGATCCAAATCTCAGAAATGGCTGAGGGACAATAGTGTAGTTATCTAAAGAGTAAGGCTGAATATGATTATCTCATATTCACTTGCTTTGCCACAGACTTCATGTGCAACTTCAAGTAAGAAATTTATTATAATGAGTGATGTATGCCAGGAAAGGGTCTTTCAGAGACTACAGATGTCAGTTTTGGCTTCTGTTTTCAGTAACAGAGTAATACTTCACGCTGTTTCCATCAGTGGGAAAGAAGTTCCAGTTTGCTCTTACGGAAAATATCTGTAAGATAACACATGATAGCAAATCATAGCATGAAAAGGGAATGTTTTACAGGTAAAAGCATCCTTCTCACCTATACTGTACATGGCATTGTTTACATAATCATACAAAATAAATAAAACAACTGAACTCAGAATAAAAGGGAGATTTTAAAATATACAGAAGCATCCTGTTGCTACTATTATATGATGCTATTGTTTATGACAGTATTTGGATTTTATTGCATCATTCTGAAGACACTATCTTAAATGCTCACTGGATACAAAATATCATGCTAAAAAGTTCTGCTACTAAACCATTACACATCAGCCAACATCCAGTATCAGTCCTGCCATGTTAAAAGGTGGTTACTCACTTGGCTTACTGGCCAGCATGGGGCTTTGTGGTCATCACACGTTAGTCAGCACTAGATTAGCTGGTCATCCTCTAACCTTAGTGGAAGCAGAATTCAGCTGTGTGGGACAGACAATGCCAAATACAAAACTCCCATCTATATTCCCAGCAAAGCAATGGGCAGCACTGTCAGGTATGTTTAAGCACTGCATTCTAGTTACAGTACCTTTTGCTTGTGTCTTGAGAGAAATTCCCAACCTCTGATGCTGGTCTTGAGGGATGAAATGTGATGTGTTCTGATGTTTGTGAGGTTTGTTTTTCCTAAAGAGGATTTGTATTCCTCTGCAGACCAGGCTAACATCTCAAACTTATTTACTGCAGTGAAACCCTGTCTGACTGGTAAAACATGACGTCCCCTGCACATGCTGCAGACTCCTTCAGCTGTGATTCACTTTGTGGAATGACTTCTTACATGTCCCAAATAACTGTGGGGAACTGAATACTACCCATGTCTTATTCTCATTAAATGCTATTCCAGATAATTCACCTCAAATGATCATTTGTGGGAACAAAGCAAAAAGAGGTTTGCATTTGTGGTCAGAGCAGGTATTTGTGTAGGAAATGAGGCCATTTCTAATTGGCAACTTCCAATTCAGGATGAGTTTGTTCACTTTAAATGGGAAAGATCTAGAAAGTCTGTTTTTGGCAGTCCTCTAACTCATCTCGGGCCATCACTGCTTCATCCCTGATTTAGTATGGTTTCACACTTGGCATTCCACTGCCTTGGGTCAGACTGACCAGCTGTGTCTTCTACCATTAAAACAGCAGTCAGCCAGGAGTTTTTGTTCCATCAGCAGGGTAAGAGTGACTGAAAACAACACTTTTAAAAGCACCAACCCAAATAAAGCCACATAATTACAGTTTACAGTGGGCCATAAAGCATTTAAGAACACAACACAGCAAGTGCTCAGAAACAAGTGCCAAATCCTCCTTCAAGCACACCTAAGACTTTTAGCTCAGGAGTTGCATGGATGAAAGCCAGAGGCTGCATATATGACCATGTAATCATCATACAGAAGTTGTTACAGAAGAGGAAACACGTAAGGATTCTATATTGCTTTAAAAGGGATTATTCTTTATCTTTCCAAAGTGTGCAGATCTGACAGCCTCTTTCCCTCTGCTTCCTCTCCAAAACACTAAATATGGCATTCACAAGACAGATGTTAAAATCCTATTTTTCAGCTATAACACATCCCACAGCCACCGGCATCCCCAGCTGCCTCCTCTTCCCTAAGACCCACTCACTGCATTTCCTGTTACCTCCTTCTCCTAATAAAAATCCCCCTAAATAAATTCATTACTTGGCAAGTGCATTTATTGTAGCTGTAGATAAATAACAAAAGGGGAAAAAAAAGACCTGTAAATACCAAGATACACTGGTCACAGCTTCATGGCACTACTCAGCTTTTATCAAAGTGTGTTTTGTGAGCTAATGGCCCAAGCAAAACTACAGATTTCAGGCAGCTTGGCATAAAAAGTAATTTTAAAAAGCACTTAAAGCATCAAGTGCAGTACTAAAACAGAAAAAAGAAAACATGCATGACATTTCTAAACTGCAGAGGAAACAATTATTGTTGTTCATAATAACTGATGTATCAGCAAGACTAAGTACTTGTGGGTTTCTGTTAACAGTATCTTTAGAACAGCTGCAGACCTACAGAACATAGAAGAGTGCAACAACAGAAAAAAAATGTTAAAAAAAGAAAACCACAGAAGGAAAGAAAACCTCTAAATTAGACCCAATTAATACTTAAACCCATAGCAAGACAATGAGAAAGCTTAGTATAGTTATTTGAGGTATTTTCCATATATTGTGTAAGATTGTAGCTCTAGAAGAGAGACAGTGATGAGGGACAACTTTCCAACAAAGACGGCATGAAATTTTTTTAAAGCATTACAAGTTACCAAGGCCATGAAACGACCCACCTGCTTCTTGAGCTGAAAAGCCTCCAGGGAGCAGAAGGCAGCTCAGAGGTAAAGCAAAGACCCATTGAACAAAGCTATTCAAATGTCCCACAGAACTATTGAGCTGACACTTAGCTCTAGCTCCTCCATTATCTACAGCCTTTGGCATCAGAAGTAAACTCATCCTTGTGACAAAATATATTCTGATGATGCTGTTTCATAATTATCATTCTTTGTGGCATGACCTCCATGTTGTTTGACAGTAATAAAAAACCAAATCAGATATTAAAGATAAATTATTATAGGAGCATAAATGATTGTACCTTCTCACCATACTTCTCATGGCATTTTTCTTTCAAAGAATTCAGCACCGCTGGGCACCTAACAAAGAATACAAATGAAGAAGTGTGCTGATAGAACAGCTAACAAAGCACTTTATTTTGTTATAACAAAACGCTATAAAAATCACTTGGCTGCGTTTAAAGCACAGAAGACTGTGCAGACACATTAACTCTACAATTCTGCCTTCCAGAACAAAGCTCATAAGACAGATCCACCTTAGAAGTCCAGCCTATACCTCCTGAACCATTGGAAATTTGACTTCCTAAGAGTCTCTTTTTGAACACAGCAAAGATTAATGTCTCTAAAGCAGAATAGTGGTTGGCAATGAGACGAAAAAATGCTTTCACAGCAGCCTTTAGTTAGAGTCAATTCAGACAAGGGACAAACACCTTGCAAGGAAGTTGCATGCCTTCATTCAGGAATTTTGAAGCGTTCCATTATCCAGTTAAACTCCTGCAGTCCTGTTTCATCATTCAGCCTTTCCTCAGTGTGCTACCTGAATTCTTCCAGAATCAACACAGTATTCTGATTTTTGTCTATCTCCCCCGCTCTAATGGGATCATGAGTTAATGAAGCCATTAATTAACTACTCTTGTCTAACCAGAAATAGCACAAAGGAAAAAAGTTGGTTTGGTATTTTATCAGTTTTCTTTTCAAAAAGATTTTTTTTTAAAGCATATTAAATTGTTTAGTAATCTACAAGCCTCTCAAGTAATGTCTAATCTTTAGGAATGGAAAATTTTGAAGCTTGTTGAGATGACTCAAACTGGTATTTTTTAGTAAGACACTTATTTTGTATTCCATCCTCATCCATTCTACCAAAAGCAAATTAAAAAAAAAAATCTTTCCACATTTAAACCCCTTTCATTCATAAATAACTTCACAATTTAAGATACGCAAGGAGATATGATGCAAGAAAAACTGCAAGAATGAATGGACTTAAATCATGTACAGAATGTCTCCTCAGGTCAAATCCATCCAGCTCAAAAGAGAAATAGTGAAAGGATGACCAAGTCAGTGTTAAGTGAGCTGGTAGCTCAAAAAATTATTTATTTCAAATTGAATACGACATTGTGAACTATTATAAATAAGATGCTATCTGTGGGGGGAAAAGAAAGTCTGTAAGGATGATTTTGTTAACATCCAAAGCTGAAGAGGAGGGACAGCAATATTCTCACACACCAGACTACCACCAGCTCAGGTCCTCCCTCAATATACTGAGAGAGTTCAGTTCAGAGCAAGGAGCTGAGTAAGGGTCTCACTCAGAGACTTTCTATTGAACTAAAAGATACAGACATTTGTTGCAAAGGAACGAATGATACGGGTAACTGTGACTCAGATTCTAGTCCTTGAAGGAGGTCAGTATCATATAAATGAAAAAAAAAAAATTGACAAGGTACAAAAAAAACCAATTTCAGAGTATTTACTTACTCACCACATCAAGAAGATTTTCTCAGATTTCAGCAGGCCAAATGTAATTCAAAAATCAGACTCAGTTTGAGACTTAGCATCCAAACTGCCAGCTGAACATCCTTGCAACTGGACTAGAGAAAATACTATTAGCGTCATCATTCCCTCACTTCTGTAGAAAGCATGGCAATGAGAAATGCTACCTGGCATAGATCTATTTCAAAAATTGAGGTTCTGAAATGCTGGCATAACATGTTGATGTGTGTGTTATTGGAAGAATGCAAGTCTTAGTTACCTAATATGCAATTTTAATTTTGCAAATTTTTTCCTTAGTGATCATGCCTTCCTTACTTCTCAGAAGCATAAATTTTGTTGCTTTAAATAATGTGAACTACATTGCATTTAGCAAAGGCTCAGAAAACGTATTACCCCATGCCAGCAGACAGGCAATCACTTGAAAAACTCTTTTAACTCACTTGAAAAGCTGAACATTAAAGTGAAGAAAATTTTGCATTTCTAGCAGGACTGCTCATTGCTTTCTGCAGTCCTTTTAAGGTGATGGAACAGGTAATTCCTTTCAAAGCTTTCTCTGAAAGTCAGTTTGTGCAAATAACCCATCTGCTGCAGCCATCACAGTTTGGCCTCAAACGACCTGAACACTTGTACTCCTGTAACTCAGGGTCCTACATTGATACCATTCCAGTATTTCCTTCCTCTTTGCCAAGGATGTCAACTATCAGCGTACTGGATTAAAAACACCAGTGCTATCATGGAGTGCTATCAGTTCTTTGCTGTAATTCCACAGGAGACAAAAATTCTTCATTCTGCTTCTCTTACAGCCTACGGAAGAGACGTATTTCAACACTGGTCTTGGGACGACTCAGACAAAGCACTTGGAGTTCTCCATTCATCTTCATTTCACAGATTTATTGCAGGAAAAATGAAGTGATAAAAAATGGCTTGATCCTGTCTCTGCATTTTAATATTTAAAACACTACAAAATTCATTTAACCTCATGATTTATCTTTCAGATCATCTTGAAAATGCTGCAACACTAAAATTTCTGATAGTGAAGACAAAACTCATTCAAGACTGGCAAACTATTAACTCTGCAGCTCTACCAGCATTCTGGCACAGCTTTTAATGAGAGGAAGAAATATCTTGAAGGACTGAGAATCTGGACAAGACAACATGCTCGAAGTTTAAGTTAACACACCAACAACTGTTTCCTAGCAACACCCAAGTACATCACCTCTACTTGTAAAATTGTATGAAGCCCTGACAGAATTCAAATACAAGCTTAACAGACATCAGAAGTGCAGCTGTGTCCCTCCTCCACCTCTTCACTGCTGGAGAGTGCTCCCTCTCTCCTCTCCAGGAGGATCAGGGTCTCCTGCCCATATCTTTTTGCTGAGTAGCTCAGAACCCTTTCCCTCAATACAGGAAGATTGGGCCTTTAACACACAGACATCAACAGCCTCACCTGGAAAAGGGATAAGGAGCTGAGCAATTGCACATACCTCACTGTTACTGTCTCACTAGAGCTCCAGACAACAGAAGCAGGCAAGAACATACCAAAAAACAACTTTATGCCACAACTCTCTCTCAAAACTGCTTTCTTCAAATGATGGACAGAGCTGTGGAGATCACCGTTGAATAGTGTCTTTAACATTTTCCCAGAACATTAATCTCATGTATGCCAAACTGACTACAAATATCTTGAAAAAGTTTTTTTGTCTCAGTGGATGATAAGATTTATGACTTTCTTCCATTCCTTAAATTGAGTCAGAGGGCCAAAGACTGAGAACTTTACAAAGAATTAAGTTAACTGATAGAAAAACAAGGCAAACTTATGACATTTAAGCCAAACCAACATAACTCAGCTGTGAAAGATACTCAAAGAATCTATATGCAACAATTTCAGAATTTGATCAAATGTACTCATCTCCATGTGCAGCCCCTAACAAATTCAATTTTTTTTCAATCTTCTGTCTAGAATTATGAAGGATTAAAATGACATTTTTGTTAAATGCCAAAAATAGTAGAAAGGCCATCATTAGAAACTGGATGCAATGAAGTATCCTTGTTGACTTACAGACCTACAGGCCAAATTCACATCTTCAACCTATGTTCTAATGCTTACAACAATAAAATCACAATGTATATTTTTTTTTCTGGTGGTTGTGGTCAGATTTACATTCTAAATTATGCAGTTGATAACTACAGTTTGATTTTTTTTCTTTTGATAAATTCATCTTTAATTCTCATTAGTAGAAATAGAAATAAAAGTTTTGGCAATTCACACCAAGTCAAAGTTAATAGTATTCTCACAAAAAATAAAATCTGTGTTTTAATAAAGCTGTTGATGAAAGACAAGGTATTATTTGTGATTTATGGAATCAAAACAAGAATAGCTTCATCTTTGTTTTAATCTATAAAAAAAAAAATCCTGACTTACAGGACAAGTATTAGCATTTTTTAATCAAAACTATTTAACATTCTCAGGATGACAGTTTTGTAACATTTTTAGAATAGGTTTTGTGGGCTGGGATTTTAATCACATTTCAAGAGAATCACGACACTGGAACAGAGGAAGAGTGAAAATTTGTGACCATACCTCTCCGTATTTTTTTCACAGGAAGATGTTATCGTTCTCGAGACAAATTATTATGAAACTATGTACAGAATAGATGGTTTATTTATTTGATTTCATCCAGAAAACTGTTCCTTTATTTTTAAATGGCGAAAATCTAGAAGTATGTTTGTATTTGCAATGTGTTTCCCTCTCAGTCACTTGCAATGTCTCACAGTGCATTCTGACTTTGTAGACAGGAGGACACTTGTAAGAGGTATTTGAGATGTGTTTGGTGTCATGTTGTAAGGACTTCTGATGAGACTGTGGAGCACTGTGGACCACTGTAAACTACAGAACTAAAAAGCTTCACCTTCTCAGGTTCCTGGTTTCCTAGACTTTTCTTCATTCTTTTCAATATAAATCATGCAGTTTTAAGAACACTTATTTTCTAATCAATCTGCATATTCTTAAATTATATCAATAATAATCTTACATCAGGCATCTGCATATTCTTTATTTGCAAAAGAAAGTACAGATCAGCATATTCTGCAGGATTCAAGGAACCCATTCCTCAGATGTCGACACAAATAGCACAACCCGTGAGGGAAGGCACAGTGACACCATCTCTCCCCAAACTTCTCTTAGTGGGAGGACAGAAAAGGAGGAAGACTAAGGTAGCTGGGAACAGCGAGTTCTGCGAAGCTGCAATGACTTCCAGTGACAACTTATTTGGTTTTAAATGCCTTTTGTTCCACCGCAATTAAAAAGAGTCCAATTTCAAATAGCACATTCCTATCAGTACATCCTTGCATGCATAAATCTTTCTTTGTAACAGATGCTCTGAAACTTCTTTCAGAATTGACACATAGCACTAGAGAAGCACAGTTTTACTACAGAAGTGTATCTCTACACTGTGGGCTCAATTTTTCCTGCCCTAATACCCAGAAGGGAGTATGACCAAAAATAGTATAGCATTACACTACCCCATATATATTTCAACCTATTGACTGCACTATAAAAATAAGCCTCTTATATCAAATGAATTACTCCTACAATAAATTGCTCTACAATCTTGATCTCTCTTGTGTCAGGTAACAGTCAAAGTCTTCTCACTACCACAAAAAAGAAAAACACAAGCAGAGCAAAACAGCTTGTCTGGAATCATGACCAACTTTGAAAAGCACTGCTTCTAAATACACTTTAGGACAAAAAGTTTGATAAATGCATTTAACAGCCATTTTAAAGTACAGCATATTTTCATAACTTGGAAATATAACCAAGTATGACTCTGGTTCTAGTTCCCTCTGTGTCAAGCCAGCTTCTTTGCAAGAACTCGAGACAAAACCACAAAATGGTTTTCTTGCACCTATGCAACTGAAATTTCAATATTACTGCTCATCAGAGTCCAAATACTCAACACTTTCACAAAAACTACAAGCACTGCTTATAGTCCATGACTGATTAAGTTCCTCTTTTACCAGTCTAATCTTCCACATTCACAGCTCATGAGTGCACTTTCACAGGCTATGAATTATTCAAGGTTGAAGTGCTTAAAGACTCTTGTTGCACCTTCTACACTATTTAAAAAATGAAATATAGTCAAGGCTTCTAAGCTTACAACCTTGGCATCACTCTTTGACCCACAGGATCTTAGTTACTAATATGAAGTATAACAACTTCAAGACACATTTAAACAGCAGGATAGCCGGCATCTTGGCAGGGTTTCCTTTTTGCTTGATTTGAAACAGACAATTATACTAATTTTCCCCAGTTCTGAATGCACACCAGCCATCATGCTGTTCAGCACGCTGCAGATGGATCTCTTTTGCTCCCCAAGGTTTTATGCAGATTTTAAATCATGAGGCTGCTAATTGTCTACATGGAACCAGAAACAGCAATCCAGCAAATCTACATTGTTCCCATGCTGTGATCCTGGACCTTGTTTAAGTTAATGACAGGTTAACATATTTAACATCAAATTACCTCTAGATTCCATAGGTGGCATAATGAAGCCAAATAACAAATTTTCCAAACCACCCTTCCACGGTGTTCAGCCTCTTAAATACAACTACATGTTTAATGACATCTACACTTTACTGAGAGACTTCAACCAGATGTGCACAAGACCACAGGGCTGGAGAAGTCTCCACCAAAGTCTGATTTTTTTTACATATACTACATTTACAATAGCCTGAAAGAATTTCTTAGGTAATAGAGGGAGTTTCTTTGTGTCATGCTAGAGAAAGCAGTTTGCCTGCACAGTCTGCATGAAGAAACCAGAGGACTGGGAACTGGAAGAGAACAGAGCTCAGGCTGCTGACGGCCAAGACTGTCCCCCTTAGAGAGAGGTGTACTTGCAGCATTTCCTCCATTTTCTGCAGTGCTCTGACAGAAAAGAAGGCTCCTGATGGAACAGAGATGTGGAGCTTATTACAGCTGCAGTGAAAACTAAGTGTGTGGCTCCCATCACAACTGCATGCAAATCCTCTTGTAGCTTTCCCTAGAAAAGTGGCCTAGGCTGACAGTTTTATCTCTGGACAAAGACTGATCTACCAGTGCAGCACCTCTACAAGGAAACATGCCTGCTGGTCATGCATCAGGTCAGAAAAAAACCAAGATTATCTGTGGACTAGAAAGCCAAAGTAGTTCACAATTTTGTTCTGTGTTAATGTATGAATACTTTATAAACCACTCATTACAAAATACCAAAAATTCTCCAATTGAAGGTGTTAAGAATTAAAAAAAACCCAAAAATGCTTCTAGCACAAAGTTTTTACATTTACTCTTGACTTCCTATCTTCTCATTTTTACTACCTAGTTACCTTAGCAGAATGGATGCAAAAAGATTTCCATCAGCACATTTAATGAAAACCATTTCTTTCAAGCAAGGCACAAAATTTAGATTTATTTAATTTGATTAATCCCAATTTTTGTTTTACATTAAGTACAAAAACCAGCTGGAACGTAGGTGTAAATACAATTCCACAAAGTAGTTCAGTGAGATTTAAAATCATACCCAGAACTATGTAAAGCACAATTAAAAGCAGCCCAGGATATACAGATTGCTTACCATAACTGCTGAAAGAGCTTATAATGTATCAACATATTTAACAACTCCAGCAATAACTTAACTCCTTTCTAATCTTTCATTTAAAATGCATTTAGAAATTCTGTACCTAACAAAGCATTAAAGAATGAGAAGGACAGGTAAGTTTTACTCAAGCAGAGGCCTAACTTAAACACATACACAATCAAAAATTAAACAACAGAACAATGACTTCAATATTTTGAACATTTTTCAGAACATAAATGCTAAGATAATATAGAAAAATAGCCACAGGCTCCAAGACTTATTCACTTCTCAAAGAACTTATGGTGTACTGTAGCTGCCTGAAATATTTTAACAATTATAGAAAATTGTATCTCCAGGTTTGGTACGTTTTCTAGATGACAACATACATTTAAGACAACCATCAACTTATTTACAGTTAGACGCTTATTTCTTTGAAAATCTGTACTAAAAAAACAGTTTTGGCACTATCCCTAAGGCAATGGATGATAGGTACCTAAGACAGCAAATTACATAACAAAAGCATAACCAGAAGAAAATCATCTTTAACTTATAAGAAACTGTGAGGCTATAATTAAAGAGGAAATTAAAGAATCAGCATTTTTAAGTCACTAAAACATCCTACCCAAAGCACTGAATATTCTTGCTATATGCAACAGGAATTTGCTTTAATCTGTGAAGTCCCCTTGTCATGTGGGAGAACCCAATACTTCTATTGTTAAGTTATCCAAGTGGTTTTATTACCAGAAAATAGCAAAAAGTTTAAGGAGAACATGAATTTATGTTCTAAGTAAGCAGAAAGAACATTACTCTGAAGTCCTGTCTTTGCTGTCTATTTATAACACTCCAAAGGTAATTTTTCCATTCACTCCACTGAGTAAAGATCACAGCATCAATTTTTTAATTGATATGAATAGTTTTAAAAATTTCTTTTTTGCATTTCCATCAGCTTCAGTGATAGCTGACCCTCAAACATCCATTTCCCAGTGTTGTCACATTTCCACTGCAAAGACTGCAAGTCTGTATTTCACAAACTGTGGATTTAATTTAAATTTTAAAATAATCTTTGCATTTATCCTAAATTTATAAAAAGATTTTTTTTCAAAACTTAAGGCAAAAAACAAGTTTATTGGTTATGTTTCTTTAAGTCTGAGAAGATGTATGAAGCTGTTTAATTATCAAAAAAGCTAACATCATATACAGTATTACCAACAAAAGTAAAGAATAAGGCAGCATGCACCCTTAAGATGAAAAGAAAATTTAATTTTACAAGATGTTTAAATAATCCAAAGGCAAAAAGTGTCTGTCTCCTCTAAGAGTATCTTCATAAAACATGGAAATTTTAGAGGAATGTTTTTAAGGACATCAAGTTACTAAAATATTCCGTTCAACGTTTATACAAATACATTACTACAATTGTAAGTTTACATACAATCAACTGACATCTCAGTGTTAACTAATTACTTAAATTTACAAGACAAACATAAATAAAGCTGTTAAAACAGGCAAGTACAGTACTGATCTATCATTGAGCACAATGCATTTTGTAATTCTTTCACCTTGAAAAGAATCAGATTAGAATTGTGCGAAGTCAATCTCCGAACCTAAAAACAAAATAAAAGAATTAAGTATATCTATGCAGGTTTTACACAGCATGGGCATATTCCAAATGTTTAAGTCCTGTTTTCAGGCATGTAATTTACCATTTAACAACCTTTTGTCCGTTCTTAGAAGAGGCCACAGTCTTTAAGGTTATTTTTAATAATGACATCAGTTACAGCATCAAAAACAAACTGCACATTTTTTGTGTCTGTGGCACATGTGAAGTGAGTGTAGATTTCCTTCGTGTCTTTTCTCTTGTTCAGATCTTCAAACTGACACTGAATGTAAGCAGCTGCTTCTTCATAAGTGTTTGACCCTAGAAGAAAATTGCTCAGTAAGCAGGTTTTCAACAGAGGAAGAACAAGATGCACACTATCTTTGAAGGAAGGGGTTCTTTGGAAACAATTAATCTAAACCTGAAGAAGAGAAATTCCACAGCCATTGCTTTGAGATACCATCAGAAAAAACTTGAAAGGAGACCTTTTGGGTGCACTTGTAATAATAAAAACTTTGCACTCAATTCAGTTCAAGGTGCAGGAATAGTCTTTCTATTTACTTAAGTGCCAGAGGAACAAGCCATTTATGACCCATCACTTTGCTAGTTTAGGATGTTTTGTTTCCTTCATTTAATTTACTTGCTTTAAATTTTTATGTTTTTATAAGGTTCAAGATTTTCCTACACTCAGTAAAGACACTTGGCATACACATTTCTCCCAAGCTTTTGACCTCCAACATGCTATTTTTTTGTCTGAAGTTACAATGAACATGACACATAAAAATGCTAAGACTTGTTAAATGAATTCATGCTCTTTTGCTGTGTATTTCCTGCATAAGCCACAATGTCAAAACGTTTGTACACTCCCTGTTCAAAAACCTCTCATGTATCTCAGGAATTCCAAGCTATATCAAAGTACAAAAGTAGAAGAACATCAGAAGTAAGAATGGGCTAAATAAATGAGCATTAGTTCACCTGGTTAAAAAGACATAAGCCTTGTTTTATTTCTGATCAATCAAAACAACCCCATCTTACATTTTAGGTCATATAAATATTTTAGATGCCTAGAGTTATACAACTCCTCATGATTTGTGCATCAAAAATTAGGTATTTTAACAAAACAAAAAACCCTTGACATCTACACCCCTCCCATACCTGCATACTCAGGGTAGCAAATAGTGAGAGGACTTCTTTTGATTTTTTCTTCAAAAAGATCTTTCTTGTTCAGGAATAGAATAATAGAAGTGTCTGTGAACCATTTATTGTTGCAGATACTGTCAAACAATTTCATGCTTTCATGCATCCGATTCTGTAATTGAAAAAAAAAGCCATCACTTTCTATTTTATCAGACTTCAGTAATGAAATAAGGGTACATATTTTTGATTACTTACAAATGAACCAGTTACAAAACTAAGTTTTTAGCAAACAAAATCACATTTTACCGCAGGGAAATACAGAGAGGCCAAGACTACCACAAAGATCACTTCCACGAGCAGGGTTTAAGCAACTACTTTTTCTCATTTCCAGGTTTAAGTTTTCATTATTTCAGAAATTTTTTGTGCGTATCAGCATTTTGCAGTTCAGATATTCTACAAGAATTTCTGAGTTACCTGAATTTGTCTTAATACTGATTAGATCCTCTGGAAATTGAAAATAAATTCTGCATGTAGCTGACATTTCAGAATAAGGAAAACAGTTCTACAAAGCTAGAGAATCAAGTAAGCAGGCATTTTAACTCTTACCATAATATTTAACTCTGTAGAAAAATTATCCAACATGTAAGTACTCTGGCCAAGTTCCAGTCATTTAAGTAGCAGGATGCTAGCTATGACCTTCTTTGACTACATTTGACTTGAAAGGTTTTCTTATTTCTCTTTCCTCCCCAAATAATATTTTACAGAAAGTTGTAGAACACAAGGAAGAGCACAAGAGTCTGTTAATGATTCACATACAGAGGTAAGCATCACTTCAGACCACTCAAGATAGTAAAATGCACCCTGTGCACAGTGACACGGAAGGAGTAAACTCTTGAAAGAGGAGAAAGGAGCCGAGGGTGTTGGAAAGGAAAAGGAAGAGAAACATTTCTGGAACTAAGACAAGAGATTGGAGAAACACAGTTAGAAAGAAACAAAAACTGAAGACTGAGGAAGGAAAGGAAAACAAAATGTGGTGAAGCAGATACAGGCAAGTAAAATAATTTCTTACTATGTACTTCTAGCATCCATAAATAAACTGTGTATTACTGACAATTTATCCTCATTAATTTATGCTTCCTTTAAAACATGAAAAGTGTAGCTAAAAGAATACTTATCTCTTAGCATTCCTTCTAAGAATATGAGAAAATACTCTGGAGCCCAAAGGCATGAATTCTATCACCGTTTCACTGAGACCTTTTGCACAAACCCGACTCATCTTACAAAGCAGAAATACTACAAAAGACCCATTTATAGCTTTCCTTCCAAGCTTAGCTTCTGCCCAACAACTATTCCCTTCTTCAACATTATGGTACTTGCCATTTCCTCATCTTCAGCCAAGACCAAGTCATAATCGCTTAGTGCCACACAAAAAATAATTGCTGTAACACCCTCAAAACAATGAATCCACTTCTTTCGCTCTGATCTTTGGCCTCCAACATCAAACATTCTGCAAAACAAAAGTAAAAAGAAGTGAATGAACTTTGGAATTTTTAGCTTTCTGAATATTAACCTATAAAATTTGGAATTATCAGCTGTATAAGTCTGAGAACAACATCTTAAATAGAAGGCAAAAAGACATTAACTACTATTTTTCTCAGTGTATATCTCAATTTTAATAAAGCCTTTAAAGTCTTCTTATACATTTTAGAGAACATGAGAAAGAATGAGATGAAAGATAGACAAATTCAACTATTTACAATATTATATTTCATTTACAAAGTTAATTGTAATCTGTATAAAATAAAAATATAGAGTCAACTTTAGTAAAACGTCTACCATGATAACAGATACTGATCAACAATGAGGACTGTCAGTGAATTTTAGCTCCTCTCTCTTCTAAGTCAAATTACAACTTAAATCTGTTCTTCAACTGGCCATGTTTAAATGGGACATTTTTTAAGAGATTATCTTAGAAGACAAAATAAGCATTATATAGTAAAAATAATCCTCATTTTTCCTCCAATAAATGCATTTTTTGAAATGCAATTAAGTCTCACATATGACACACTTACTGAAGCTGACTTGTGTTTTTTATTATGCCACTTTCCTGTTTTCCATGAGTTGTAAGGTTGCAAGTATAGGGCAGGTAAAAAACCCTACCAATTTAATGTTAGTGTACTACACAAACACTGTAAATTGAACTCGAAGGCATTCAACTACAGCTGTTATTTTTAGCTATCTTCAAGTGTTCCAAATTGCTAGGTTTTATTTTGAAAAAAAAAAAACAAAAAACAACCACGGTAAAAGTAAGTAGAAAAGGAAACAAATTACAAGAAAAAGAAAGACCCTTTGCTGTCAGAAACACTGTAACCTCTAAACCTCCAACAAGGTCTTCTACTTGGGTAAACTACTGCAGATGTGACAATGCTCGCTGCCCTTTTAATGTTCTACATTGAGATAATGCCATTCAAAAACACTTGAAAGATTATTCCTGCTGAAAAAAAGGATTCTTTAGACACGCTCCTCACCTTCATCTTTGAAGGGAAGTCTTTGGATATCACCCTATACAAATGTGAGACAGCCATCTACTACACCTACTTAGTTCTCAAATAATTATCAATGGCTGTACTCATAAAATATATTTTTTATTTGTATATCTTTATTAATTATTAATTATTAATCCCTTTTCAAGTAGTAATTACTTCTGTCAATTCTAATGCTATGCTTTATAACTTTATACTGAGACTTGATTTTCCATAAGCATTAACACTTCTACAAAAAAAGTGTTCTTTGAACACAGAAGTTGTAAATAATCAGACTCAACTTTTGGACTAATCTACAGAAACAGGATGAAGATGACTTGCTATTTGCATTTTGGATTGAATCAATAATCAAAGCTATGTTAATTGCTTTATAGAGAAGGCTGAATTGAGGCTCAACCTGAAGGAATCTAAACACAGACAGCAGAACAGGAAAGAAAAGAGAATGAAAGAGATTGATCCTGCGCAGTTAGTCATACTTACATACCCTCGTCTTTGTGTAACTGAGCCTTTCATGTGTTTGGATGAGCTTAAAAGTTCTTTTCAAGGTTATGTAAGAGTGTACTTCAAGTCCTCCCAATAACTCATTAAGCCTATTGCCTAAGGCACTGGTACAGGTGTTTGAATGCACAACATTATAGCCAAATAATTCCACAGGTCTGGCTGAAAGCCACATTTTACAGAAGGGTAACCATATGTTCCTTGTAATAGTCCCAAAAATCAGACCCATCTACAGTAGGGAACAAGAAACACTGGAAAGTAGGTGAGAAGATGGAGAACTCCTGAGAATACTTAAGTCCTTTTTTTAGGCTTGGCTAAGGATTACTCTCCTTAGGTTAGCAAAAGATTCATTACCTTTAATCAGCTATTCTTTTGTGGATTAATACAAATTTTGTATTCTTAAACCCTAAAACAAGGAAACAAAACAGATTTCCACAGTACTGATTGTCCTGAAGTATACATATTTCAGTATTTGCCATGCATTTCCATGAGAAAGAATATTTTCTGTGAAGATACTAAGCAAATATATAATACAGACATGCTGAACAATTTCTACACAATCTAAATTCATATTTAATGTATGTTTTACTGAGTTTTCTTCTCACTCTTCCTCATCAGTAGGAGGTAAGAGTATGTTGACAGTTAACACTAACTTTTGTTTTCACGTTGAGTGCTGCATGTGCATCAGGGCAAACTTTTTACAAGAGCATATTGTGAGAGGACAATGGGGAATGAGTTCAAAGTGAAAGAGAGTAGGTTTAGTATAGATATTAGGAAGAAATCCTTTATTGTGAGGGTAGTGAGGCACTGAAACAAGTTGTCCAGGGAAGTTATGGATGTCCCATGCCTGGAAGTGTTCTAGGCCAGGCTGAATGGGGCTTTGAGCAAACTGGATAGTAGAGGGTGTCTGTGTCTGCTGCAGTGGGGTTAGAACTAGATGATTTTTAAGGTCCCTTCTAGTCCAAATCATTGTCTGATTCTATGTCTTTAGATATAAAATGCTCAGGATATTATCATTATTTTCTAGGTCTTGCACCACAGAAAACGTAAGTCACGTTCTTTCATCTCTAAAATACTACCTTAAAGTATAGGACATATTTGAATTTACCTCTTCAGGAAAATGGATTTACTCTTTCATACAACACCAGTAAATTCTGGAACTGGAAGCAAAAGCTTCCAGTTGTCCAACAGAATTTAAAACAAGAATCCAATAGAACAGCTATTTAACATGGCAGAAAATGAAATATTTAGTTTTGAGCTTTAATTTATATCAAAAGTATCCCCACAAAACATTTTCAATATAATAACACCATTTATCGGAGCTCCAATAACTCTCACACACCTTCAGAAAACTGAGTCAAGCACAAGAATTTTTTTTCTTTTTCCATAAAAAGTGGGGGGAAATAATCAAATTTGTGGTTAGACAAATTAGTTAAATTACACCTTTGAATACCATATTCCATAGTTTTACAGGAACTTTGATGGACAGATAACCATGCAGCATGATTTACATACTTAAAATGAAGATCTTTGAAAGTAAAGTGAGTTTCCACTATTCCTGTAGTTTTCACTCTAGTCCTGAGAACGTCCTGTTGAGTTGGAATGTAGCTGGTTTGTGCTATCCTGTCCAAGTCATTCAAGTAACTAAAGGTAAAAATAAACACTGCTTTCAGTTATTCATAAAACAGTAACAAATTATTTACAAGGAATTACAGAACTTCTAAGTCCATTCATTACACTGTGCTTGAATTTTATAAAATAGTTTTCTCTGAGACAAGAAACAGTATTCTACTCAAATTTCCAAGCTTTTTTTAAAATAAGCTTTTTAGACACAATGATATTTCATCCTAGATGAAAAAAAACTTATGCAATTTATTCCACTACAAAGAATTCTTCTTTAGAAATTCTGAAATGCAAACATGGTTCCATAAACATCAATATTATTGACACTAATTAGAACATCTTCATCTTTGCAACCTACTGAACTGCAGGTTACTTTGAACCATAAACAAAGCCCAAAATCACTCTATTTTATAACAGATATGAAAAGAGTAACTCAATGTTTTGACCAGAATTAACATGTCTCAGAAAAAGCCTAATACATAACAACTAACTTTCTATTGAGAATTCCTAATTGCACATATTTTTTACAATTAGTATGCTTTCATTGCCAAACTCCTTGCAATGTAGGCCAAGCCCAGTGTTTCCAAAAATATGTACAGCTCTTACTTGTACATTTCCCATAGTAAATAGGGAAGGCATTGTGTTCTATTTCTGTGTAACAAGAAGTTTGCAATTTTACAGATACATTTAAATGGCCAGAAGAATAGTTTTCTTCTGAAACTTGAGTCACAGTTGTCTAAGACAACAAAATAGAACATAGGAGGTAACCACAGGAAAGTCTGTGAACCCCCAAATGAAGCATTCCACATGGAAAAATGTTAATACAATTGAGAAACAACTTCAAGCACTACAAAATACTTCAGTATCATAAAAAATTGCACTACAAGGCAGTATCACTGCTATTGCCACTCTTTGCCATCTTTTATCTCCTTCCGTGGACTCTTTTCCTTTACTGACTTACCATTACTTACTGCCACACCTTATTTTTGCGTTCCTAGTTCCTCCGTATTATTTTTTTCTTACTGAAGTGCCCTAGCATAAAAGATACATTCTAATTGTTCCTTGGCCCAACACATTTCCAATAGAGACCATTAATTAATGAAAACATAGTAATGTTGAAATACGAAAAGAATAGTTGAAATATGAAAGAAAGTAGAATCCTTGGTAATACAGACACAGATCATGTCATCACATTTTTTGGATACATTCAGATACTAAAAGGGTACTTTATTTATGCTTTTGTAATAGAAAACCTATTAAAGCACCTTAAATCAATTTTTGTCTTCTTTAAAGGAGAGAAACACGTGGTCGGAACACAACAAGTTCATAATTACATAACACCTTTTCCTTTCCAACCTGCAGCATTTTGACCCAAACAGACACTATCTTTGTCCAGATACTTCTGTGATTTCCATCTACATGGGAGCAGAATTTGCCAAAAGATGACACCTTACACAGCTTCAGCTACTAGTTAGAAGGCAAAGAGACTCTTGTCTGCCACACTGTACTTACTAGGCAGCAGAGTCATTGAGCTGGTATTCTCGAGATCTGTTGAAACAGGCTTGAACCCCACTGTCTTTCCACAGTCTCTTGATAACTCCGGCAAGCTCTGAAGTCATGAAGCCTTCTTCTGCTGCTCCAGCCAACACAAAGAGCTGACGAGCATCATCCTTCAGGATGTAAACACAGGGGGAACAGAGAAATATTGAGAAACACAACACAAGTGTTATCACCTGAGAACCAGATTCAGCAAATGCATTACCTAACCTGGTAAATGTGAATATAACCAAACAAAAAAATGCTAAAGAAAACAGTTTATTTTAGTGCTCTGCACTGGATATTAATTCCCACATTTTTCAACAACAGAAAAACCTCAGCAAATCGAATTAATCATTAGATGAAACAGCTTCTGGTCTGTTTATAACTTAAGCAAGGTTTTTATAAACAAGAGTAGGAACATATTTTGTGCTCAAATCTAAAGTTAACCACATTTTCGCATAAAATACCACATACTGGATAAAGTGGTTACAATACAGACTAGACCCTTCAGAAGGATAGCTGTACATTAAACAACTGAAAAAAACATATTAATTACTTAATTTTAATTAATTACACAACTTTGAAAGTGAAAAATCATCACTTCTTCCCAAATCATGCATCAGTCAGGAATTAGAAAAACACTTATAAAAACCTTTCCAGGTAAATCAGCTACAAATATCCATTGCCTTAATAATTCTATAGAGACCAGGTTCTCTTGGTAATGCAATATCAAGCAAATATCAAGAATTTTAAAAGCAAATGCTGGATTTTAAAACAATGTATAATAACTTGCTTTGAGAGTGAGGCTAACGGAGTACAGGATGTAAATCCACCATTCCCCTTTTATCAGCATTTGACCAGTTGACCAGTGACATCCAATTCTGACTGAGCAACAAAACCACATTAGTGCTCTCCTGTGGGCACCTGCTTGACCTTGGTTATTAGCAGAATGTGATCCAAGGTATGTCAGACAGAAAAATCAGCTTGTAACTACTACCCACAGCATGTTTGTCCAGTAATTAAAAGAAAGAAAGAAAATAATGTATCTAGAAAGGAGGAAGGAGAAAAGGGAGACTCAGACATGTCAGCTGGGAATTGAAAGTTTCAAGAAAGAGAAGGATTTAAAAAGGCAACATATAAGGTTATTCTCACAAAACAGTAAGTGAAGATACATATGCAAATCTTAAGAAAAAATCCGTCCCTTTGCTGTTCCAACACTAAGCTGTGGGGAGAAAAAAACATTTTCAGGATAAGCACAGAAAGTAGTGATTGTTCTAAAGATACTGTTTACTGTAGACTTAAATAATCAAAGATTGTGTGAGCTAACAGGGAAACTGCTTACAGACGGATTGGGTAATACTGAATTTCAGAGGTTGAAAATGAAAGGCTTGCAGTACAGTGAACTAAAGCCAAACTGGAAGAGATTTAAACATATATATATATACACACACACATTTGTAGGTGTACATATGAAGAACAGTTCGTTGATGTATAGTTGAAAGTGTCTTTTGAAAGTTAGAGTAGGTAAAAATCTAAAAGAACATTTGTCAAACAAAAATACTAGACATACACAGTACAAACTGTGGACAAATAAATAAAACTGAATAGACTGCACTAATAATTACATACAAACCCCAGAGCTGTAAAGATTAAAGGGATGGATAGTCAGATTTCAGGGGCTTTAATTTGAACACTATGCCAGCATAAAAGAAACCTGAATGACAGTTCTGGTCTTGAATACTGTCTGTGGATGCCAATGCAAGGACCTACAACTCACAAAAGCAGCAAGTCTTTAAGAAGAGACAATATATTAAGACACGTGATGGAAACAGCTTAGAAACTGACAGTTTTGTCATAACAGGAGATGACATTCTATACCTAAGACAGTCTGACTTTCATGTATCTCTACATGCTCTCAAACAGGGGAGTGGGGAAAGGGAAGGTAGAACAAGACAATTGATTTCAGCTTTTTAAAAGGCCAAACATTAAAATGAAAAATGGTCTCTATTACCTTATCTTCCTTTTGCTAAAATGGCAACTACCACAGACACCACAAGCGAGGCAGTATGCAATGATCAAGTCCTACTTTCATTATTAATCCTAGGTTTAATTCCTATACTAAAATAGGGCAGCTTCCTCTACAGGTGTCACTTCTTTAATCAGATTCCACACATAAGGTAAATTAAAAAAACTTCAACTAACTTGATCTCTAATTAGTGCAAATCTCACATTCAGAAAGTGGTCCACAGTCGTTTGAAGCTCATTCACTAAATGCTTCTCAAAATACACTTTCCACTTAAACTGTCCTGTAGCACAGAGGAAGATAACACTAGCAGATCAGTTGTAAATCTGGTGTATCTGTGCCCCCTTGATTCAACAACTCAAAAAAAGAGAATGTTCACCTCACTGCTCTACCATTAGTCTTATGACAGAAGTAAGAGGACGTGATTTTCAAAGAAACCTTACCCTATTTAGAATAAAACTGTCAGAAATTCACCTCAGAATTTTAGAAAAATCATCTAAATGTAACAAGTTTACACCAGGAGTCATAATTCTGAGCTTTTTTTCTGTAAAAGACAAAAAAAATCAAAATTGGAAATAATTGAGGTATAAACATAGTACTACTAACACGCTGATGTTCCATAGCAATGTTCCTAATTTGGACCACCAAGACCTGTGGTACAAAGGGATGGACAATCATTTTAAGATTGTTCCTGACACAAGTTTGCCTCACTGTTTATACAGCTCTCTGAAGTCGAGGAACTCAGATGACTTAAAACTGACATCATATATAGCATAGCCCTCAAAATCTTCTTGTTAGTCATTTTATCTGCTAACACCTAAATTTACTCCTCCTCCGTCTTCTCTTACTACGCATTTAGTAACATAAGTCTACCATCTGCCTCTTTCCAGCATCAACTGCCAGACTCCAGAGAGGACTGCACAAACACTGAACTAACAAGCAGTGAAACACTGTCAGTGCTCTGGAAAGCTCTGGTCTTAAGGACAGACTACAGCAAACATGAGAGCAAATGTAGAGAAGAATAACCAAAGAAATTGAAGCTTTTACTAGTTATGCTTACAGCTGAAGATACATCAGGTAGAATTCACATATGTACATAAAATAATGGTTACAATTGACTGTCAATCAGATTTAGACTTCAGAGACAACTTTATGACTCACTATACATAATTTTACAAGCGTCTTCCTTATGACAAACATACATACTGCATTTCACAAGGTTACTGAATGAATACTGTCTAACAATTATAAACAGCTTTTCAAACAACCAATAAAATCCTGAAGATTGTCAAGAATGAAGACTCTACATACTGTTTCTTATTTTAAAAAACCCTCCTCTCCTCCCAATGACTGTAATTCCACCTTAAAGTGACGGAAAGAACTTATGACAGAATATTCCTCTGACTATCTTACATACACTTATGAATGTGTGAACATGTTCACGAACAACAAAATCCTCCCTTCATCTTTCCAGCCACAATGAGGCAAGTTCTGGCTTCAAAACCAGTACAGGTGAGCATTCTGCACTGTGACTGGTTTCTGTGGGGAGGAGATAAAAGCATACATCCTGAACCAAGTTTAACAGCTGTTCAGACTAGCAGCTCTGGGGATCAATTCCAGCACTGCAACACAGACTGTATAGAGTCTTGTAATGAGAGGAAAAGTAAAAACACATAAACTGGGCAATTTACAGAGATATTCCAAGGATCTCCCTGCCTGAGCAGATGTGGATGTAATCAGGGTCACCATAGGTAAGAGCATAGGATTAGGACTGGACATACCAATAGGTGGGATGGCAAATAAACTCATCAGAGCTTTACATGTGGGATATTAAAAGAAATAAGACGGGAAAAATACAGAAAAGCTTAGGAAGAGCTCTTACTTCCTGAGGAAAAATCCCAGGATTAGTATCATGCCAAAAAATGGGATCCCAGCAGCAGGTCCATGCTCATGTCTCTCTTTGAGCAAAATAAAGTCTTCAACACAAGAAAACAGTATGAAACAGGATTCAGCTCAGAGGCTGGCAATGTTTCAAGTACTGCTGTGTCTATGACCTAACAGAGAAGTGCAGGCAGTACAGTGCAGAAGTAGCTAGATGTATCCTGTATTTTTTAAAATGTCTAACTTAAATGACCTACCAAATAGCCCACAAGTCCATACAAACAGAGACATGACTGTGGACTCCTTAAAATTCAAATGTTCAGTTCTCCAAATTTAGACAGAATTCAGAAAACAGTATCTAAACCAAATAGTTGTTGTGAATCAATCCAGTGCTGACTGCTCCACAGGTCACCTTGCCATGTAAGGCAATGTAAAAGGCATTTAACTATCAAACACTGTATCTCACACAGATTTCTGAAGGAAATAGTATGAATATTTCAGCTGTATGTCTGTGTGTGTACTTCAATACTCACAGCCCTGATTGGATCACCAAAGTCTATCTTCAACCTCCCCATTGCTCTAATGATAGCAATAATGGACTGAATGGTGTTACTGTAGACAACAGCTTTGTACTGTTTACATTCTTCTTCTGAATAACCAGCTTCATGGATAATCCTATGGAAGAAAAAAAAAATAAGTTCTCTATTCAAATTAAAAAACATTTCCCTATTACAGTATTTCACCACACTTACTTCATTTGCTTGACAATTGTGCTTTTCCCCGATTCACCAGCTCCTGAAAAATAAATATGTGAAAATTCAACATTAGGCTTTTACTACTTTTTGAAAATATATTTTGATTCTACACTTCATGTATCTAACCAGTATAAGAACCTTCAAAAGGTAAAAAAGCGTTACATACTGATTTTTAATATAAAAATTCACCTTCAGCTGGAAATTTCAAAATCAAGCCATATTAAGAATAAATCTCATTTCTAAATAGTCTTTTCCTTCTACAGAAGTGAGCATAATCTTTACAAACTCTACTGGTGTTTCTAATGAGAACAGATGATAAGTTGCTCAACTTCAAAGGGATCTAAAGCTTAATTTCTCTAACTGTCTTTTTAATCAAAACCTAACAAAAATCCATTCTTCACACTGTATTAATAGTCTCCCACGTTGCAAATGAACACCTTAAAATTCTCCAAGGCTTTAGTCCTTGTAACCCTCTTTTGACCCTTGCATGAATAAACCAACAGTCAGCCTACTTTTTGTTACAACAGATGGCATGAGGTTTGCCAGTCAATCGGAGATCATTTTAAGTTGGTAAAAAACCAAACCAAAACAACAAAAAAAGCTATGTTAAAATACAAAGCTTAGAAAAACAGTATCTCTGTCAACAGACATGGAAAAATATAGTTTTTGTTGTCTCAATAGTCTATCTTTAGGTTGCTTCTTACTCTAAAAAGTACATGGACCTCTTACAGCTGTGGTCTAATTCCTTTAGATAGCACACACCCAGTTTCTCTGTGACTTGTGCTGAATTCTCCCTCAGAGTTCCCCCTTCTCAATAAAGCTTTGCAGAAGAAAGTATAATTTTCATACAGCCTACAGGTATTTCTAATGCAAAGAGATCACCCATTGTCCAATTCCAATAAAACCAAAGAAAACTCTGACCACAGAAAGGCACTGACAAAGGCTGTACGATTACTCCTCTCCAAAAGAAGGGCAGGAATGATGACATTTAACTTCAACTTAGACAAAAAAATGTTATTGAGAAGTGCCAACACAGGTTTACAAAGTACAAACTGCACTTAGTTTCCATGAGGAAACAGGTGGGTTTAGGGTTGAAGGACATTAACAGATGTCATTACTTTGACTCTAATAAGGCTTCCAATGCCACCTTCCTTCCAGCCGTTGTACCAAGATGGGTAAGTACCAACTTCGGGATGTCTGTAAATCTTCACATTTAAAGGCTTGTGTCAACGGTTCAAATATCTAACTGGAAGGCATTTAGGCAGTCTCCAGGAAATAATACTGGGCTAATACAGTTTAGCATCTTCACCAGTGACCTGAAAGCAAAGGTAGAATGCACTGACATCAAGTTTGCAGCTGACATGAGCCCAGGAGGCCAGGAGTGGTTGCCAGTAGAGTACAGAGGTCCTATTCAGAGGGTCCTCAACCTGCTAGAGGACTGATCTGAGGAATCTCATGACACTGAACACAGGCAATTGTGAAGTCCTGCAAGTGGCACAGAATAACACATCCAACACATCAGATTTGGGACTAATGGGTTAGGAAACTGTGCAGCCCAAGAAACTGAAGAGTCAGCAGTGGGGCCTTGTGGTGATGAAGGTCAGTCACATTCCAGGCTGCTGCACTGCGTCTGTCTGGGACAAAGTTAACTCTCCTCACAGCAGCCCTTACGATGCTGCACTTTGGGTTTGTAGCTAAACCAGTGCTGGTAACACTCATTAGGAAGAGAAACCAATGTTTCTCTTATAGCTGAAAAAAGTGCATGCAAAGCATCAAGGCATTTTCTCTTTTCTACCTTGTCCCCACCCCTAGTGAGTAGGCTGGGTGTGGACACCACCTTGAGAAAGGACACAGTCAGGACAGCTGATTGAAGTCAACCAAAGGAATATTCCATACAACAAGATGCCATGCTCAGCAGTAAAATCTCAGGGAAGAGAGGAAGAGGGGTAGTAATTTGTTGTTATAGTGTTTGAACCGTTTTTTATTATAACCTTTGGAAGTGTGGTTATAGTAAAGGGTCTAGGAGATACAGCAGAGGGAACTGGGGATTTTTAACCTGGAGAACAGGAGGCTACAGGGAGACCTCAACACTCTTCTATAACTACCTTAAAGGAGGTTTTAGGCAAGTGGGGTCAGCCCCTTCTCACAGGAAATAAGCAATAGGACAAGAGGAAGTGGCCTCAGGTTGCACCATGAGAGGTTAAGGCCAGACTGGCTATTAGAAAAAATGTCTTCATCAAAAGCATTGTCAAGCATTGAAACAGGCTGCTGAGGGAAGTGATGGAATCACCACATCTGGAGGTATTTAAAAACTCTGGATCTGGCACCTGAGGACATGGTTTAGCAGTGGGCTTGGCAGTGCTGCGTTAATGGTTGGACACAATGACGTTACAAGCTTTTTCCAGACTAAATGATTCTCTGAGTCTTTCCACACAAACATTAGGCATGCCAAGGCCCTGCTTTCCAGCAAGTGGCCAAACACCTGCCTGCCAGTGAGAAGGAAGGAATTAATTCTTCTCTTTGCTTTGATAGTGTGTGCAAGCTGTGGCTTTCCCTACTAAAACACCATCATGATCCATGAGTCTTCTTGCCTTCCTTCTATTTTTTCCTTATCCCAAGGGAGAGGAGAGTGATCATACAGCTGTGTGGGTGTTTGGGTTGACCCTGGCCAACAGCTGCCACTGCTGCAGTGGCAAAAGTGCAGACAAGCCAAAGGATGCTGGTCAGCATTCATTATGCTGTATCCAAGCACTGTATACAATTTTCCCCCTCAGTGTCCAGTAAATGAGATCGACAAAAAACAGTTGAAGGTCATGTAATTTTTTAGAGGGCACATGACATTCAAGGAAAAGCTTCAAGGAATTGGGCATTTTAATCCTAGAAAGACTGCCATGGTGAGAAGAAGGCTGGATGCCTCTAAGTTTTTGTCCTTTCCATAACAACCACTTAAAACAGTTTAAAGCAGAAGTAAACTCATCAGACCTACACAACTAAGAGATGTGAGGCAATTAAGAACTTCTAGCACAGCCAGTTTCAGAGAGATATAAGGGAAGGAGGTGCAGGGAATCTATTCCATTGAAGAGCTTGTACTGCACATAGAAGAAGTAGAAACTCAGCCTTAGAGATCTTCAAGATTCAGATGGACAAGGCTCTGAGCAACTTTATCTATTTTGATGCTAGCCTGGCTCTGAGCCAAGGGCTGAACTAGATGACCTCTACTTAACAATTTAAGTATTTCACTTCTGTAATTTTTTATACTTATATAAAAGTATAATTTTATATACTTAAGTATATAAAGTATAAAAAGTGTAATTTTTATACTTATATATATTTATACTTAAACACTGTAAAGTGATGCTTTTAGGATATTCCTCTTACTAAACCAAATATGTAGCTTCAGGACAGGCTCAGCCCAATTTAAGACTGGCTGTCAAAAGTTGTCCCACCTCCTACCCAGCACTGCTACTGATGTGGTTACACTTCTCTTCCTCCAACACCACAGAGTGAGTGCTGGCACCAAGAGGAGACACTGAGCTCAGAGGAACAGAGCAGGCCTTTCAGCATCAATCTAGATTGCTGAACGCCCTCTTTAGCTCATGTCAAAGCAAAAGACAGATTTTTATAAATCTGCGAGTTTCTTTATAGAGCAGCAATGGTTCCCAAGAATCTGAGTGGCCATGGAAGAACATTAATATAAAGAGAAATCAGAGACACCAGTACAAAAGTCAATTGTTATTTAGACACCTGAAGCATTTATAAACCAAATTAACAATCTCAAAATAGCTAATTATGCACTTAGGCATAAATAGGTGACAAAAGTTCGAAGATTAGCTTTATTAATGAAATTACTATAATTTGCTTTGGATTAGTATCTTTATTCAAATAATTTGAAGATGGTATGATCCCTGCATTCAACAGCAATTTTAGAGATACTAAGAAATATACTACAGCATGGAATTTACATAACCTCATAAAATGCTCTGTTAAAAATTTATCACATCTGACTAACCAAGAATGTGTCAGTTACAGTGCAAAAACTTAATTATTTTTGTCATACACTTTTTACTCCATATTTTGAGTGAGATATGCATGTTTCTCAATGGTGTTAGAATTCACATGTACCAAATACCTACAATTATCATAAAGGCATTCTCAGTAACATAAACACAAACACAAATAATACACATAAAGAAAAATTAAGTCATTTATTTCAGAGTACCTAACATAAGCAGTGAGTTCCTGGATGGTGCATTCCCCTATGTTATCTAATGGAAAATAGAAATGGTTTGGTTTGGGTTTTTCCTTTAACTGCACACTGAAATGACTGCAGCATTCCTAATAGTCTTTTCAAGTAGACAGGAAAATTTCACCTTACTCATCGTCCCATACTGGAAGGAAATTCATTATTTTTGCACCTCTGAATGCAGAACTCTGCCAAGTTTTCTGACAGATATACTTTGTGAAATTTTCTCCTTAATCTCAGCATAAATAAGTTGCCCATACACCAAAATGAGAACTAACTCTGGTGTAGAAAGTTTTAGACAGAAATAAGGAGTATTAAATATTACATGTGACAGTTCCATATAAGATGTCAGAGCTATACTGTCACAATCAAACACCACCTAAATTTAAACAGACTTGACTGTATATTCCTCAATTATCTAGTAAATGATGATACTTATTGCTCGCTATTTAAGTGTGATACTTGATTTCAGATCACTACTGTCAGTAATTTGAAGTCTTACTGGCTCTGTGACTATTTATTTATAAGAAAAATATTATTAAAAAGACATGACAGTTCTGCTAAGAGTAGAAAAACAGCAGCATGTAATTTCTGAATTTAAAAGAGAAGTGGGCATTGTTTGTCTGTTTACTTTAAATGGAAGTTTAAGTTAACTGTGAGGTCATTACATTAATGGAAGCTTTAATAACTGATTAGTCCTTTCTTCCCCTTGCACATTTTGTTCTTCATGAGCTCCTCAAAAAGAGGACAACACAATCTACGAAAGTTTAAATTAAAGATTTTTAAAACTTCTGTTCACACAGTTGAGTAAGACTATAGCTTGAATTAAATCTAATACTCTGCCTACACCTGCTTGCTAGAAAGCAGGTAGATCCTTATGCTTCATTATGCAGACTGCCAGAGTATGGGAGCAAAGCACATCCAACTGAAATAGCAAAATTTCACATTTCCACCACAGATTTTACTATAATCTGAAGGGTCTTCTGCATCAAAGTTTAATACTCAGGCTCTACCTTCACATGTCATTATTTCCCAGCTAGTATTGTGCTATCCACAGCAGTCATTTACCTGGGTCCAGCATGGATTCTGACAGCACTCCATGAATTCAGAGCCAGCACATAAACCTGGCCTGTGACTAATCCTACCACATCACAGTGAAGCTGACACTCAGCTAAACTAGAGGGACTAAGCTCATATTACAATTTTTCTTTCAAAGTCTGATCTCTATTTTGGAAATAAAAAAAAAAAAATATCAAAGCATCTTAATGGAAAAAAAACCAAAACAACAAAACTATCAAAAAAATCATTTAACAGATCAGTCTCAATGAATCTTTCCCTTGAAGGAACCAAGTAAGAAAGCAGCACTCAAATTTATGAAACAGCTAAAGCAGTACTTGATTCTCCAAGCTGTGATTTGGTCAATTATAGAAAAAAAAAAAATTAAAAGACTTGGTTGGACTTGATCTTAAAGTTCTTTTCCAACCAAAATTACTTTATCACTCTATGTCTCATTACAATGAAATTGTAGCAAAATCATCTTAGATTGAATATTCTTTCCAAATGGAGCAAATCTGTGTTTAAAATGAATTGACACATTTAATAATTTGATTAACAGGTAAGCAAAAATACTACTTTAAACTACTTAGAAGGTCTCATGATTTATTATCCCACACACTGCCTACATGGCAAGCATTCCAGAACGACAAATTTCTGGAACAAATGTTTTATGCACTCAAGTAGCAAAAACACTGCTTGGAACGGCTGAGATCTTAATATTAATATTTCTAACTTGTGACACATTTGCTAATTGGTTACTGAAGAAACCAATCAAATACCAAAGTAAAAAGCAAGGCAAACTTCAAGTTCCCAGTATCACTCTTTGGACAAAATAAAACTATTTCTAATAGAATAAATACACTCCTTGTAATACTAACATGGAAAAAAAATAGACTAAATTAAAGTAAATTAAGCTTTAGATAAAAGTTAAAGAGAAAAAATGAGCTGGCTTTGAAATAACACCAAGTAAGTCAGACTAAGGAACAGAACCCACAAAAAGGTAGAACAGCCTTGTATGCTGCCAGAAGAGAGCTCAAGTATGGACAAGAGTAATTAATTTAAAACTTTCAACCGATGCTTGCCAGCTTTTCAGCCTGTAGTATAGGACACTTAGACCAGAATAATTTAAGTATAAAGACACATTTGAAATTTAAAATAAAATACATGGACTTGTAAATTTTTGGATACAGGCACTGTAAAGTTATCTCCCCACAACTTTCCTATCCAATTCTGTCAGACACTTGAACTTCACAGGAGAAGGCACAAGCTGAATGGTGCCTGTTTCTCAGCTGCCACTGGTCACAGCACAAGCTAAATATTCAATGATTTCTACTCCTTCTGCTATGGTGTCAGTAATCTCTTACAAAAACACATGGCTCTGTAGCTTGGAAGTATAATCTCTTAAATTTATCACCTCATGACACATTATCAGACATGAGATTAAAATTAGACTGCAAGCTGCTAATCAGTGTTACTATACTCAAAATATATCAATGCTTGTACAAGAAACCCACAATGGAAACTTGGCTACAACACACTCTGGACAGGTTGAACACCCAATGAAACGTTCTCTGAAAAATCACACTGCTCTATCTACCTGAATTTTCCTATTTTGTCCACTCCCCCTTTTTGAAGTCACCCAACAGTAACAGTTATCTACCACCATCTGCTATTCTTATTCCAGGGCAGCTGCTGGCCCTGGCAGTTTGTGTCCCTTTTTCCCTTCCCAACTGTTTTCATACAGTCAGCCAAAGGTAGATAGTACTCATTCAGGTGCCATTAGTCTTGGAATTTCCACAGCTACTGGAATTTGAATGTGTCAATTGGAACCTTTGAATAAATTAAGAATCTGTATGATTAATATCTGGCAGAAAATATTATAGTAAATTAGCCATGTAGTAATAGTGTGAATCCCAGATTACATCACTGATTTAAACCAGAGAAGTCACAGATTCTAAAATTATGGCAGTGACTCAGATATAAGATCTGAGGCAATTCTTAAGGTTTCAGTAGCTGCATGCTTAGTCCTACAGAAGCAGTATCATTTATACCCATAGGCCACTGTTACTTTTGTAAGTTCCCTAACAAATCAAAAATTATTTACAACTAATTATTTCTTTCCTAGGTCTTCAGTATTGCTCTTAGTAGGTGTTTGAAATCAACTGTATACAATAAAATAGTCAATCTGCTATACATAAAACATTTAAGAAAACTGTTAAGATAAAACATCACCTCGAGAAGCAATCAAGTACAAACTCGTGGTAGCATCCTGCATGTTTATTCAGGTCTAGATGTCTAATAGACTGCTCTGAGTTTCTTTAATACCTAGGCTGTTACTAGAACAAACACCTAAGCAAGTGATAAAGACATTTTTAATTAATTTAGTATTGAGACAATAAGGAGAAAATACAGGTTTATATGCAATATAACCTCTGGAAACCAATAAATTCTAAAAATAAATCTTATGGTGAAAAAAGGAAGGCACAGAATCCATTCTGCAAATCTTAAGCTAACTTCTATTCACATCTTTATTTTTAGAAATATGAATTGAGTTTTGAACTACTTGCCATCTCCAATTAGTGCTTCATATCTTTTATGACAAAAGTGTTATGAAGTGTTCTTTTTGCTAAGAATTCAATCATGTGATAAGCAGACACCTTAGTGGAAACTATGTGCAATTTTATGTACCACACAAAATTAAACACATGCAGTTATTGAAAACAAGTTCTGCATCACCTATAGCATAACTGTACTGGGGGAGCCATCTCATTCTAAAGCAGAGCACCAGTACAATGCCCAGTTGTGAAACATTCAAAAAGAATGTGCTACCTTGGAATTGAAGCTACCATAAAAAGATGAATCTGTTCAGAATGTACAAGAGGTCTCTTAAACACCAGTATCACTGCCTTAGACAGGGACAGTGCCATTGTAGTTTTTCCTTCAATTAAGGCAGAGGCATAGCTTCCTTCAGGTGAAGTGCCAAACCCAGCAGGACCACGACAAGCTGAGAACCAAAGGTTTGGGAATAAATCTCTCACTTATGCCAGAAACTAAATACAGGTGCTAATGCACCTTTGGAGATGAAAACCACTTGGCAATCATGCTTGCTGCCCAACAACTACATGGCACACCACCAGCAGCTAAACACTTGTGGCTTCAGGTTTATTTAGCATGTCAATACTGACACTAGCTTGATAAGATTAGAAGTTGGCTACTTAAATATATCAAAGGCTGGCATCCGCCCTATCATCAACTAAAATACTTGGGAATCTCTTCAAAATTCAAAGTGGCAAAACTTACTAGTATTTTGAATGGAACTTCAATAGAGCAAATAACTACCTCCTCTACAAAACTGAAGCAAGATTTAAATTTGCTAAAGTGGCTTTCTTCTTCCATACAAAGTAGTATGTTCAGAAATAATTACTACATAATTTAAAATCAATCATGGTATGAAAGAATATAATTAAAGACCTTTTTGAACATGAGTTTCAGTGGTTATTGTGTATGAGCCCAAGAAAGCCCCGAGTCCTTTACTCTTATCTATCAAGAGAGTTACCATCAATTTCTGCCAACAGAGTACAGCATGCCTCATCCAGACTTGCAAGTATATTTTAATAAACCTTCTAAAAATCCAGAGTGCCTTGACATTGCTGTCCACAGTGTGGTTGGACTCCATGGCCTTTTACATTGCACCATGCCATAAATATGGTGTGCAAAGATGGCAGGTTCAGAGATACCAGAGCAAACTTACTAAGCAGGCCACCATTAATCACAATCAAAAATGCTTTATAAAATATTCTCCTCTGCAACAAAGGCATACTTTATGGAGGTTGTTCTGGCAAAGAGATACAACAAAATAACCTGGACTAGCAATATATTGTCAGTGCAGGCCCTGCTTCCAATTCAGAGCACTACTGTTGTTCTATCTAAAATTTTGACAGAACCTACTGTCCCAGCTATCTCATAACTATTTAACTGTGCAGAGTTGGGACAGTCAGAAAACTGTGTGTGCATTTCTATCAAAACAGGAAAAAGATCTCTCATGTAAATCTCAAGTGATTTTATTTGAAGCTCTACTTGTTACATAACACCGAGGCATTAACTGCAAATGTGATAAATGGGTACTGTCAAAGTTTATACCAGGGAAAATGCAATTACACTAAAATCTGTCCCATTATTGAACAAACAAAGCAATAAACTTCAGTTCATGTAAATTTTCAGTATTCATCCACACCTAACTTAAAACTGTTTTTCATCCTGTAGCTCAAGGACTAAGATCTACAAAAATAAGGAGAATAAGCATATTGATAGTTGACCATTCATTTCAATGTCTCCAACTCCACTAGAACTTGGACGGACTTAAAGTGAAAGGGATTAAAATGTAAAAAGATTCTAGATAACAGTAAATAATTTCTTTCAAATACCAACTTTTTCATAACTCCTATTTGTATTTGACGCAAGAAAGAAAATTCATGAGCATAATCAACCTTATTTTGTTACATGAACATGCATTTTGCACACAAAACTACCCTTAAGTAGAGTGAAAAAAAGTACTTAAAAAGGCATGGCTTTTTTTGGGTTTTGTTGTTGTATAAACAGAATTTGTATTTAACCGATCTAATATTAAACTGAGACAGCTTTGAAATATATAAAAATTTCAACCCCCTCCAAGACACAGTTGCACCCAATAATCCCAGAAGCAAGGAGTAAGACAGACACCTACATAAATAGCAGCCTGTTAGGCTTCAAACAAGTATGTAATCAAAGGCTGATCTAACCTGTCCCCAAACACTTCTAGGTTGCAGAACAGTAGACAGAGAAAATAATATAAATAGACCCTCATCTAGGAATTAAATGACAGCTTTTCCCTGCTAACACTGCAGCTCTAAAGCATATTAGAAAGGATCCATTTCAATGATTTAAGAGCTTTATGCTTAAGCATTTATATGCTCTAGAAAGTATATAATGGTTTTGCCAAGAGTTTACCAGGTTTATTAAGGATCTGCATGCAGCTGAGGAATCCACTTTCAAAACGCTTTAAGAAATATTTAATGCATCAAGAATACAGATAGCACTTCAATGAGACTTTGCAACTTATCTGCAGTCCACCACTGTATAAAACATTACTGGCAGACACGAAATCAATGAGATTCAAAATAACATTTCTTTAAATAAAATATATAAATACTCAAAACAATTGTCAGGTTTACTCCCAATTTGTTTATTGCAAGACCCGTATCTCCAGCAACAGCAAGTTTGAAAATTGCATTCCAACACTGCATTCACACTGTATTCCATCTTAATATTACTACAGATTTACTGTTGCCTCCATTCTCTTCTCTACTGTTTGGACACTGGGCTGGCCGTTGTACTTCTTGACCACTACCACCTTGCACTCTTCACCAAGAAGTGCTAGGTAGAAGAGGATTCTTCCTAGTCAAAATACAAAATCCTACAAAATAGAAGAGCATGAAGAAGCACAGATATAATGCTCCCTGGATTTGGAACAAAAAGAAACTCTTAACTTGTAATCAGCACATTCCTTAACAAAGGCAGCCTCTTTATCTCCTATTGTAGTATAGAAGTCTTAAAAAAGTGGATTTTGAATAGAATTTAACAGGTCTACCAAGTGGACCTCACATGTGAACACAATTTCACATTATTTCTAATCCAATTCTACAGTGAACTGACACACTATTACAGGAATTGAAAGCATCCTATTCTGCATCCATTTTCCCCTCCACCTGCTACTGTGCATTTCCAGCACATCATCTGCATTCAGCACATTTCTCTGCCCCTCCTCATGCTTTTAGTCAGGTCCTCATCAGACCATTATGAAATACCAGTTGAATTGACCACTCCAGCAGCAAACTAAGTCCAATCAGGACACCCAGTCTGACTACTCAACCAGCAAAAAAACTGAATTAAGCATTTAAAAGTGACAGGGAGAGGGCAAAGCTATTCAGTCAGATGCTGCAAGAGTGTTTTCCTTTTTAGCAAGACAGAGCTTCTAGAACAGCTCTGCTGCTTTTAAAACAACATCAACTCCTTATTTCCAGCATTCCAATACAGATTTAGAAAGTAGGCAAGAACCTCTTGAGTTTTACTGGAAACTATTAAAAACCCCTAGAAATGTGGAATGTGCTTACAACCATGATCAATAAAAACTTGCAGTATGACTCAAAGAGCTACAATAGTTTCCTCCATGAAAAAAAACCCAAAGTCATACACAAAAAATTACTTCATCAACTTTGCAAAAGGAAGATGGGATTACAGGTAGCCATTTGATTGCAACAGTACTTTTAACTCAAGAAACAGGTCATATTAAATTGTAGACTACTAATTTTAAACACACTTCAGTTTCAATAAGAATTTTCATTACAGTACATTGATTACTTCTATAAAAATAACCTGCTTGAACCAATGATTGTAGAGCCTTCCCATCCATTCTGGTTGCCTAGATATTGTTATACTTCACTAAAGATTTAATCAGGTACCTTTGCTAAGTGTTTTATTCACTACAAAGGCAACACTACATTTCTAATTAGAATATTTGAAAAAGTAATGAGGACCACTCTATTTCAGAAGTTGAAGCACAGTATATATGAATGGTGGTGACTCCTTCAAACAAGTTGCTTCACAAAAAGGATTTTTCTAATTTCAGTATCAATTTTATAGGTACATACGTAAATAAATTCAATAAATATTTAAGTTTACATGTATTTACAAAGAAAAAAACTGAGTACTCATGTAAGTACACATCTATATGTCAACACAGTATCATGACTATCAAGCTGTTACCAAAACATACCAGAGGTGGTCTTATTTAAAGTTTCAATGACCCTTCAATTACCAAAGCCAGAAAATCAATTTACTTGCTTATGTAAAATCAATTTACTTTACTTACTTCTTTTTACATTTAAAAAGAATTTACTTGCTTATCACATGTTTAACAAGCCTCTTATTAAAAAAATTGGTTCTTAACTACTTAATGGCAATTAGCACCATCAGTTGAGATTCTGAAAGAATTATACCAAAAGTTACTTTTAAAAAAATAACACAAATATATTTCAAAGGAAGGGGTGATCAGCAATTGAATCAAAATAAAACAAAGTCAAAAATCTAACTTCAACAGGTAACACACTTTCAAATCAAGGACTGGTGCATACGGGTTTCTGTGACTGGAGGTGATACTTAGGCCTATAGGCTTTAAGGTATAGATATCTCCAGAGACCTGGAAGTTGGCTCTGCAGCTTTGCAAACCCTAAGGACATAGCTGTGATGATGGGAAGCATCTTCCAAGTCCCCAACTCTAATATTTCCTACACCTGTACTGTAAAAGGAGTATGAGCAGTCACAAATATGGGTAATCAGTCTACAAAATCACTCCTTCCCATTCTTACTAAGAAATCTTATTTTGTCTGGTCTGCTCCTACTTAATGGCCAAGGAGAACAAAATGTTTAGCATTAAGAAGATTCAAATCTCCCATTGCAGAGGCATACAGTCCTGGTACAAGAAAGTGTCTCAGCAAAACCAGTTTATTTTTGTCCTAAGTGTCTAATTTCAAAATCTTCATTATCCTCCCACTCAGAAATGTCACTAAGTTAAGCCACTTTAAAACTTTTCCCTCTTAGAAATCCAATTTTTTGAGTAAGAAAAATCCAATGTTCTGATTTTTCCAATTACTTTATATACCTTACCAACTTAAACACTTTGTGGATACAAAATTTCTCAGGTAAAGCCAACCAAGTTCCATTTACAGAAAAATTCTGTAATTTACACAAAGCCTGAGGTATCAGTAGGGCACTGAGCAAACAAGGGGAATAATCAGAACAGCAAACCTAGGTAAAAGCTGGACAACGACTAAGATTCCGAATAGGAAGTTTGTATTAATACATGTCTTGAGAAAAAAAACTTTTAATAGCTAATTATCAAGTCAGTTAAGATCTTTGTTTCATTGTTTCCACTGCAAAAAAAAAAAAAAATAACAACCACCCTCACACTTAAGAGAACATCTTAAATACCTTTTTTCTACATCAAGTTTTGCTGTACCACAACCTTTACCAGAGCATGCTACAGGAAACACTGCAGACAACCATCAGCTAGACAGCAAAAAGTACCTTACTAGAACCTCCAATTCAGAAGGAGGAAAAAAAAAAAGAAGCAGCAGCTTTACTTTTTTTTTTTTTGAATGAAAAGTTGAAGAAAAACCATTTCTCAAGCTTAAAATGTTTTTTAACTCTTAAAATATTAACAAAATCCTTAATACCTGGTACAACACAACTAGTTTTTATGCATCCATAACTAGACCTTTTAATCAAGATTTATAAAAGCAAGTCACCACTACTGGTATCCCAAGATAGCACATAATGCACAGTTTCTCTTTAACCCTTTTTAAAACAATATGTACTGAAGTAAATTTTGTCTTAAGTATGTTAAAAAACTAAAACCATGATTTAATCATAAATAGTGATTTTATAAAGTAACTTCCAAAAAGAATATAATAATGCAACAGAAGGCCTGAAAGCACTAAAGATAATTTGCATTGAAGTCTATACACACAATAAAGACTGATATTATGATGCTGTAAACTTTTACACCAAAATTCAAATAGATGGAGACAAACATAAAAACTTGCACTGCAACTTTACAAACACAACCATAACTAAATGTGTGTGCTTTCTGCACATCATCTCTGAGTCTCCTTTCACAAAAGCAAGGGGGATTATTACACTGTGAGAATCTAGCCACTGCACATAAACAACATCCTGATTGGCAGAGTCCAACTGTACCATATCAAAATGCAAGAGTTTCTAGTTCAGCACTCCTGCTAAATCTAAGGAGACAGGCAGGAACGGGGTGGCAGAGGTGTTCACACTAAGACCAACAAGCAAAAAAACAAACCCAAACATTAAACGTTTCTTTTAGGTATCACAAATCAGCTTTTAAATAAGAGGTGAACTTCATAAGCATGTACAGATAGTTGTCCCTGAAGGCATGACAGGAAATACTTTGTTAGAAATGTTTTAGACTAGGCTGGCATAATTTATGAAGATAAGGTCAACATCTCTGAAATGTGCAATACTTCTTTATGAGAATAAGGCTTCTTTGAGAGCTCCCTTAAGTTCAGACTTCTAAAGTCTTATCTGCAAGTGTGGAGAAAAAGATTATTCTGGAGGAAAGGCTAGAGAAGTAATGCTACAAGCAGCATAAATGTATTTTTTCAGTCCAATGTGCAATGGGGTCTGGAAGAAGCCAGGTATTGCCAAGCACTGTGAGGATCACGCTGCTGAAATGATGAGTATGAAGTAGGAGTCAGTTTGGCTGAGCAGACAGAAAGATGCAGGTCTGGAACAAAAGAAAAGCAGACAGAAAAAGATGCCTGAGATGTGAAGAATTAGAAAAACAATGAAATAGAATTGTTCTAGTTACCATCTTAAGGAACAGGAAGCCGCAACGGAGAAGATTAAATACAAAAATGCCTGAAGTTACATGACACTTATCTTTAAGAACATGACATGTACACATTCCAGTATGAATCACGAGGGTCTACTGAGGAACAGAAAAGTGTCTGCTAGTCGTGAGGGCAAAGGTATCCATTGAACTTACATCTACAACTGTGATTATCCAGAAAGGAGATACACAAAGACAGCTGTCAAACGTACGGCCTATGACTTCCTGGATCCCGGGACCCACTCCTAAGGAGGGTTTAGGACACATCTATTGCCTTTTTCATCCAAGATACAAAGAACCTTAACACCAAGTTTGCAGTGTTAGGTGAAGGATGTGATAATTCAAAAGACAAAGTGCTAATCCTATAAACTCATGGTGCCAATTTGAATGTATTCATAAAACTTGATGAGTTTAATCTCATACCAGAAGGCATTCTACTAAATGAGGTACTGCCTGTTCTCCTGCAGTTGGCATAAATTCAGTCTTGTGTGCTCTAGCTCATTCAACAGAAACGTGCTTGTAGATGCACACCTGACCAGGATCACATGTCCATTATTGCAGCCCACAGACCAGTCACTCAGAATTACCACCTCCCAACATGAGTAGAATTGCATTAATTCTGCAAGCGTCACTAGAATTTTTATTTGTTTAATATTAAAAATTAAGATGAGGAATCATCTTAACCAAGAAAAAAACCAACTTGGATCTAGTACTTTCTCTGCCTGGAAGTCAGCCAAAATATCAACTGCTTTTCAAAAATCTCACACTAAGTATATGAGTTTATCTGTTAAAATAGAAAATATAAGAAAAGAAAATATTACTTCAAATAGGACATAGAAGTTTAGGAACTGCCAACATGTCACAAATAAACTGCTTAACAAGAAGTCTGTACTTTTGTATGTTGAACCTTTACTGTTGGCCAATATACTATATTGCACTTATATCTTTTATTGAGTTCTCACAAAACTTAAGTATTTCTTTATTACACATTGATTGAAAATAATATTAAAGTAAATAAACTATTTTACATAATGGTTTTAAAAGACAAAATCATAAAACCCCATGTATACAAAAGCATTTTTCATCTGGCTAACCAACAACAAGCTCAAACTGAGCTTACTTCTAAGAATGATGGTTCTCAGAAATTCTCTGGGAAAGGTTCTCCTGCTGTTGGGTTAGCACATTAAGGTGCACAGAATTACAAAGTAAAAACAGCTATACATGGATAATGTTTTGAATCCAGTATTTCTATTCCTAATACCGGCCTTCAGAATTTTATGTAGTGATGAACCGACTTACAGATATGACAAAATGACTTAGATGATTCAGTTTAATAGTATTTTGCACAGATTAAATACATCTGCTTATTCCTAGAGACAAGGCAACAAAATATAAATCTAATATGGAGCAGTGATACTGTTCACAGTGATGGTTCAGGTACAGCAATGTCACATCTCTCTCAATTAAATTCCTGCAATTTCCTGTTTTAGGAAAAAAAAAATAGAAAAGCATATAATGGAATAAATTAAATTTCCAGTCTAGAAACAGGCTGATTTTATGAACACATCTTCCCTCAACTGAGCATTCTAGCTAAAACTTCAGTAGGATTTTCTATCACCGAGCAAAAATAAAATTTATATATGCTGGAATAAATCCAATTTATTGGGTCAATAATAATAATAATAGGTGTACAGCTACATGACCTTTTCCTACATAAACAAAGTGTTTCAGATGCCACTTGCACACTGCATTTTCCTGGCAGCAACCACAATTTGTACTTTTCCTTTTATTTTAGTATCTTTTTAGCAGAACAAACCCATAAATAGATGTAGGAGTACAACCAAGTAGATGATAAACTATGACATGTGGGCTGAACAAGCAACTGGGAAAGTGAGTGGTGAGAAGAAAATGACTCTAGTGGAAATAACTTTAAATAGTTTTGCCATCAGATAAAGCACTCACATCACATTCAAGACATCTGACAGACTTGCAAGGAAGAGGAAGGGGAAAAACTTTCATTCCAAAGCATGTGAAAAACATGTATGTATCCATGGGTGTATGCACAAAACCTCATCCAGAGTTCACTAAACATTTCGGTAATCACCGTTTAAACAATCGTGCCAGCACTGGTCCCAGGAGAAGCCAGGCTGCCTTCACGCCTCTTTTTAGTAGGGGAGAGGGAAACGCTGACCCGAGGGAGCTGCTGCTCAGAACCTGGGAGAAGCCCCAGGTACCCGCCCATTTGTTCCGTGTACTTAGATCACATGAGAGCCCAGCAGAAAGGCTTTCCAGCATTAGGAACAGAGAATTTATGAAATTTAAACTCGTAACACAGGACTTAGTCCATAAGAGCATTAAAATAGTGACAAAATCCATTCTTAAGTTTAAAGCATCTTAAAGCAGACGTCATCTGTATCCAAGAATTATGATGAAAAATAGGAAAACAAGTACCAAACTACAGGCATTACAAGATCCATACAGAACAGCAAAACACTGAGAATTAATTTCAAATGCCTTGCTAGATGACACAGTGTTACCTTGGCGCTTTTTAAAAAGGCAGTAAATCGGCAGTATTGCTATTGTCACACACAGGAAAACGTTTCCATACAATAATCTAAGGATTCCAAAGGTGTTCAGGAAGAGGCACAGTACCAGCACAAAACCTAACAGATTCAGGTTTCCACTAACAGGCTTCCACTTCCAGGAAAACAAAGCTTTTGTTTCTGGCTTATCTCACAAGTTAAATTTTAAATCTAGAAAACCATTTTAGGATCTCTGTTTTTCCCATTTTAGATTTGTTTAATTTCTTCATCTACAATAAAAGTTGCTCAGTCTTTTGTCCCTTTCTGGAGCCATCTTAGAATTTAGCAACGGAAAGTTAAGAGGTCTGCTACGTTTGCAGTGAATAGAGCACTGCAGGAGGGCAAAATCAATGTCGAGGAGAGTGAGAAATTGTGCATCATTTAAAAAGTTTGCTCGAAACTTCACCTCTGAGAGGGAAGCTGCAACTCAACAGCTATTTCAACTCATTAGTAGACGGATACAGTCTGGTTTAGCTACACAGAATCTACTACAAAACTTCCTAAAACGTTAATTCAAGGCAAATCTTGGCATTTGGCTGTCCCCAGCCTACAGCAGCTTTGGTCCTGAACAAATGTGTTCTAAGTAAAGTCCTCACTTCCTCTTTTTTTCTTGTAATTTTTAAAATAACCTTATCTTTACACAGAAGGATATCTTAAAATACACAAAAAAGGCAAGCTTCAAGTACTTGTGAGCAAACCTGAAGAACACACAATGGCACTCTATAAATCACTACTTATATATGCAGTAGTTCCATAAAGGTGGTATTTCCCCTTCTAAAATCTCAGAAACACAAGCAAGTCCACAAAATTAAAATACTTTTTTTAAAAAAAAAAAAAAAAAAAAACCACCACAAAGTTAAATAGTGCTTTGCCTTTAGTTCTTTTGACACTTTTCTATACTTTACTCTCATAGCAACAGTTGTTCAGGTCTACAAGAAACATTAGGAGTAAATATTCCTCCAACATAACATTTTCTTCCTTTCAACAGAGGAACAGAGAATCCAGGTCAAAAGTTTCAGGCGTCACCCCTTTCCTATGGAAGTCAGGGCCCGGAGAGCCCGCGCCGTGCCGCCTCCCCGGGGCGCTGCCCGCAAGCAGCCGAGGCGCCCACCTGCTCCAAGAAGCGGCTGCGCCTCCCGCGACCCCGAAACTTCGGAGGGCCCCCGAGCACGTACCCGGGGTCCGAGGGCAGCACCGCCCCCCGCCCAGCCCGGCGGGCTCCCATAAAACTACACCCCTCGCTAGCCGAGGGAGCTTCGGGGGGGTCCCGAAGAGGAGCCTCCCCTCACGGCATCCCGTACCTAAGAGGNACCCCTTTCCTATGGAAGTCAGGGCCCGGAGAGCCCGCGCCGTGCCGCCTCCCCGGGGCGCTGCCCGCAAGCAGCCGAGGCGCCCACCTGCTCCAAGAAGCTGCTGCGCCTCCCGCGACCCCGAAACTTCGGAGGGCCCCCGAGCACGTACCGCGGGGGCCGAGGGCAGCACCGCCCCCCGCCCAGCCCGGCGGGCTCCCATAAAACTATACCCCTCGCTAGCCGAGGGAGCTTCGGGGGGCTCCCGAAGAGGAGCCTCCCCTCACGGCATCCCTTACCTAAGAGGAGCAGCTTGACCTCCCTGGCCGCCTTCTCGCCGTCCTCCCGCAGGTTCCTGTCGATCATCTTGCTCCTCTCCACCGCCGCCTTGTCCTCGGCGCTCAGCGTGCAGCCCATCTTGGAAAGGGGCTGTTTGGCTCCGCCGGAGAAGTGAAGCAGGGAGCGGCGGGGCTCGGCGCCGGGAGCGGCGGGGAGGCGCTGAGGAGGGAGGGGGAGCGAGCGCTCCCCGCTCGCTCTCTCCTTCCCCCGCTCCCTCACCTGGGGCGCAGCGGCGTCGCGGGTACCGCGCACCGGGTTCGCCTCACGGCCAAGAGGGGAGGCAGCGAGCGGTAGAGGCGCGGGGAGGCTGGGCCGGCGGAGCGCGGAGCGGGGGCAGCGGGGATGCGGACGGGCGGACCGAGGCCTCGCACCGGAGCCGCCGTTCCCGCTGCCGGCCCTGAGGCTGCTGCGC
>VYXF01004069.1:564552-593300 GCA_013397295.1 Polioptila caerulea
GAACGCGGACGGAGGCGGCGCGGCCCGTGACGCCCCCCCGCGCGTGCCCCGGACACCTGCCGGAGAGGGGCTCGAATTTAAACTGCTCGCGCGCAGGAGGTTCCATTGCTCGGCGGGCGGGGGGCGCCGGGCGGGGGTGAACCAACGGGGTCCCCCGGGGCGGGTGCCGAAGCCGAGCTCCGCGTCCCTCCCGCCGTGTCCCGCCCTGTCCCGTCCTGTCCCGCTGCTCCCGCTGCCAACATCAGGGGAGCGCCGCGGCGTGCGGCCTCGGCCGCGCTGGGTGCTGGCAGTCGGCCCTCAGGAGGGGCAGTAGCTGGGCTTGCTCTTACCTGGACTGAGCAGTCAGCAGTACTTTACCCCACGAGCCCAAAGCCAAACGAGCCATCCCACTTCAGGCTCAGAGCTGCTATTCCCGCTCTCTTTTCCTATGGACCTTACTTCATCCTTGTATGTAAGTGTTCAAATGGGTGAGAGTGTCCCAGGAGCCGGGCTGTTCCCGGTAGTACCAAGCAGTAGGACGAGAGGTATCAGGGAAATTGGTACACACATAGTTCTGCCTAAAGATGAGAAAGAGCTTCACTGTGCAGTGACCGAGCCCTGGAACAGGTTTCCCAGAGGGGCTGTGGGGCCTTCCTCACTGGAGATCCTCCAGAACCATTTGGATGCAATCCCGGGCGCTGTGCTCTGGGATGACCCTGCTTGAGCAGGGAGCTTGGAACGGATGCCCCACTGTGGTCCCCTCCAACCTGACCCACTCTGTGATTCTCTGCTCTATCTCAGAGCCCAGGCATGCGGCTCTTTGCACATCTGTGACCTGTCAGAGGTTGTTTTATGACTTGTTTTGCTCTTTAATATAAAACTCCCCAAAAAAACTATGCAATGTTTAAAAGTGTTTCCTCACCATGCTCGTGTTGCGCTATTTGGATTGCAAAAGAAAGATCTCGTTACCCGATAATAGGATCACAGAGCAAATGAGGTTGAAGGGACCTCGGGATAGTGCAGCCCCAGAGCAGCTGAGCTGTGGTATGACTGGGACCCACCACCCCTGCTGGTGAGCTCTGTTAGGGTGAAGCAGTGATTTCACTGAAATTCGTACATAAAACTGTGCACAGCTGATAAAACTTTGTGACTCTCAGGAAAAACTTCAGTCAAAACATAAGACGCAAAAGCCTACAAGGCAAATCTGTTAAATTAAGATTCATCATTCCGTAGAGTCCTTAGGAGTTTTTGTTTCTATAGAATCTCAAGAACTTCTGCCCCCAGAATGAGCTCAAAAAGAGCAGCAGTTTACAGCACAGAAGGTATTTTAGCATTAGAGTGCAAAGACTCTGTCAGACTCAGCTATTATTATACTTAGCAAATTAAAAAGCTTTTTTCCTGCAATACTCAATGGAAAAATGTATCAAAAGTTCTATATTTATTGGATGTGCTGGTTTTTCTGCTTTGCAGGGGTCTTTGGATGCTAACAATGAATAAGTAATGGTGTAATGTCGCTGTGGGACACGAAAGGACACACACAGGCACACTTTCTCGTGAGAAGGCTAAAACCTCTTTATTAAAACATGTGACTCCATATTTATAGTTTTTCCACACAGACGAGGGATTGGAGGAGAAGTTGGACACCTCTCCCATCCCATTGGTCAAGACAACTGCCCATCAGTTGTTTTTTCACACCAAGAGAAATTATGTCAACAACCTCATCACCTCAACATAAACATGCTTCTAATTATAACACCCGTGTGTGAGAACGAACTAAGAATTATGAAAACATTGAGTTAAAAAGTGCATCAGGAAAGCTTGAAGATTCAGGGCGACAGTGTAACACTCAAACTATAACTTAAATATTTTTCACATCTTCAGGTTGGTAGGCATGCTCTCAGCCCTAGCAAAGGATGGTATAGAATTATTTCTTAAAGAAACACCAAAAAACATCAGTTCTCAAGAATTTATAAGACTTCTGAGACATTTTATTTGGACATCTTCATTGTCTTACTGCTATGGGGAATGCCTCCATAGGCATAGGGCACCTGAGAGGTATCTGTTGCTTCTCTTCCCTCCTGAGTAGTTCAGGTGCTTTGTCTATTATATGTGTTCACTTGGGCAGACTTCCACACTGGTTCTGGAGGGCATAAAAGCTTTTACAAAACAGTTCATCTCACATATGGAAACCTAGTCTTATTTTAGGGTTCCTGGCCTCTCCTGTGGTGGAGGGAGTAATGTCAACTGCTGCTCAAGAAAGAACAGAGTTAGCGGAGATGAAAATTAATAAGCTTAGGGATACTTTTCTGATATGGAAATCAAGGATAAAGAATGATTTCTGAGATAAACAACACGTGGTTAGGATATTTGCAAGTGAAAGTACAGATTAAGGGATAAGAAAGTAGTAAACAGAGATTATGGTAGGGGGAAATAATGTGATAATGAGAGCAGCAGATGTTACAAAGATGGAGATACTACATGTAGGACACCTCAACTTTGCATGGATTTTGTCTCATTTAATTGTACAGCATACATTTCTATACTTTTGACCAGGAATATTTGCTGGGATGTTCTCTCTGTCCTTTATTCCCTTTAACACTGTCACTACATTCATAGACCCAAGTTCCTTTTCTTTTTATTACCCTATATCTGGAAAACAGAACTGTATAGTGTCTCCTCTTTTGCACATATAGTCTTAAAAGTAGACTTAAAAATAGTCTTAAAAATTGTCTTAAAAATAGAGATTTTTCTTTTTAGTTCTATTTAACCCAAGTGAACTTTATTTCATAGTTAGGACTTTTCTACTACATTTTCCTATTACATCCCTGTGGATAAATTGTGCCTTGTACATGGACAATATTACAAAAAACAGAGCAACTCCTTGAGTATCTAATGTGCATTCATTTGAAATTTGAAGCAAATTTGTATTGATTTTTAATTTTTCAGAAATGGAAGTACTACATGGTACAGATTCACCAGTATTATTTCCTTATGCAGTCTTCTTTGAAACTATAAGAGATCTTTTCAACAGTGTTCAGCAATGTCAGTTGTTTGGTTCTACTTATGCAATAATGGCCCAGGGGATAAATTATTGTATTCTAGTTACTTCACACATATAGCAGCTCTCATGATCCTGGAATAGCAGAAACTCTTTTCAGAGTGCCCAAGAAGGCTAAGGAATGATTGTGCTAACTCTGTTGTGGCCAGGAAACTCCCAGTATTCAGAACAAATGTTGTCAGTGCAGTGCTTTATAACAAATAATATCTTACATGGTGCTGCAGAGCAGTGTAGGCCTGAGTCACTCTCTGGAGCTACCACGGATCTTTACCTGATGTCTGAAAGTGTTTTCTTCTAAGATAAAATAGTCTACTAGACAGTGAAAGAAACCATAGTTAAATAGATAAATCTAGTCTGTGTTTGGACAGTACACCAATGATCCCTTTTATTCCAAAACATAGGGGATGTATAAGCTCTAGCTCATTGATTAGTGTTGCCTTACAGCAGTATGGTTATGAGAGACAGTATTTCATCCCTGCATTTAGAACTGTACAGCTTTTACCTTTATCTGTCAAGTTGGGGGATTGCTCAGGAGCTGTGTGTTTCATAGCCTCATTCCTGAGAGGCGATTATTTCAAGCAGTCTTGTTGTTTTGCTTGGTTTAACAACAAATAGCTGTTGTTTGATATGACCTCCTTTTGAGTCTGCATCACCAGCTCCTGGGCTGATTTTTCTGTAAGATTATCTTTAGCTGCTGCTGCATGGGCTTAATAGATATTTTTTTTGTGTTTGGTATGGAATACACAGTGTTTTATAAGGATAATGATCAGTTTTCAGCCTTCTATTTTGCTGTTTTTCAGATTTTAATTTAAATTATCGGGTTTAGTTGTCTTACTTGCTCTTGTCTTTAACCAGTTACAGAACACAAAAACATATATCAGAAATTGAATACAGTTGTTACAAAAGAAATAGAGGAAAGTGGGCAAGAGTTTTGAATTTCTGCCTTTGAAAAAATAAATAGAGCGAGGTAAAATGCTTTCCAAATAAAGCATGTAACTCTATGCATAATTATATCTCAATGCCTGAACTACAATATTTTTACTTATTTAATTTCCTTTTGTGCTAAGAAAATAAAATGTTCCCTAAGAATGGAGCAAGGTATCTTCTTCCATACTGCTCATTCTGAGCCTTCTGCTGTGGGCAGGGACACCTTCCACTAGACCAGGTTTCTCAAAACCCCACACAGACTGACTTGGAACACTTCCAGGAATGGGGCATGTTGTTTCAGTGCTTCACCACCCTCACAGTGAAGAATTGCTTCCTGATATCCAATCTAAACCTACTCTCTGTCAGTTGGAATCCATTCACCCTTGTCCTGTCACTACAAGCTCTTGAGAATCAAGTCCGTCTCCATCTTCCTTGTAGGCTCTCAAAGGTCACAATGAGGTCACCCCAAAGCCTTCTCTTTTCCAGGCTGAGCAAACCCAGTCCTCTCAGACTTTCCTCGTATGAGCAGTGTTCCTTCCATCCAATCAACTTGGTATCCCTCCTCTGCACTTGCTCCCACAGGTCCATTGGTCTTCCTGTGCTGGGGACCCCAGACGTGGGTGCAGTGCTCGAGGTGAGGCAGAATCCCCTCCTGACCTGCTGCCCACGGTGCTCTGGAGGCAGCCCAGCACACAGTTGGCTTTTTGAATCTAAAACAACAGCTATATTACACCATTTGAAACTTAAACAGATGAAAAAATTATTAAACAGAGCAAATACAAACCTTCCATGGGAATGTCAGTGGCCCCTCTGCCCCACTGCTGAGTCTTTTGGCATAGTGCTTGCAGTCTAACTTCAAGAACCTCTGGATTACACTGTATGCATACACAATGCTGATTCTTCTCTCACATTACTGTGATTAATTAATGGATAGTGAATACTTTAGATCTTAATTAGCTAGGATAATATCTCTATTCAGCAATTTCACTAATGACAGGGCAAAGCTCATGCAACCCCTCTGTGAAGGGCCTTTCTGACTAAGAGATTTTATACGCTTAATTCAAAATGAAATTTTTCTTGGAACCACAAAACAAGTTTGGCTTTAAAATTTCCCAACGGCGTAGCTGAGCAATACTGAATTGATTAAGCTGCAGCTCAGTAGCATGCTAACACCTATAGTGCTTGTAATATGGATGCAAATAATTATTGTCAGCACCTTGGGAGATTCCAAGGTGTTTGTTGTGTGAGGGAGGTGCTGTTGGCAGGGAGAAGAGACATGTGCTGTGTATGCCAGTGAGTGCTGTGCACATCCTAGTACTCACTGTTGCCTTGAAAAAGACAGTGAGAATCTGTTAATTTTAATGAAGGCAGTGTCATTACAGTGATGTGGGAAGAAAATCGGCTTTGTGTATGCACACTGTGTAATCCAGAGGTCCTTGTAAGTGGACTGCATGTATTTTGCTAGGAGAAGGCTGAGCAGTGGGGGAGAGGGGAATTTGACACTTCATTCATTTTATGTTAACCTTTCCAAGAAACCAGGTTTCCAACGAGTTGTGCAAGTATCTAAGTTGATGATTTCGATGTTCAAAACATTGTAAATTGGTCCTCTCCTAGAATATGATAGAACCAGGAGTAAATGTTCAGAAAAGTAGATTTCTTTTTGTGAAGGTGGCATGTTTTTGAAATATTATGATGTTAGATTTAATTCTCAGTAGTTACAGCAGAAGAAACTACGTAATCTACTGCCTGTTCTACCCCTGACCTGCAAATGAACTGGTAATCATGGTACAGACTTCACAGTATAAATAAAGGAAAAACTCATTGAAAAAATGAGCATTTTATTGATAAAGATTGTATTAATTTATAAGAGAAAGCCACATACACATACACTGATAGACATTTGTTTCCATAGTGCTAAGATGCTAGCACAAAACCCTGTAGAAATTCAGGACATAATGGCTTTAGTATATCCATAGCATAAATGGATTATACATAAATTAAACATGAAAAATCAGGTAAACCTGTAATATTGTGAAATACATGGCTTTTTGGGCAGTTACATCATGTTTTGTTCCTTTGTACATATTGATAAAATGAAATTATTTCCCAGTTAGTGTGAAACAGCACTGAAACACTAAGTGTTCTATTTGTTATTGCATACTAATAAAAATTAGATAGGTACATAAATAGGTACATTCATGCACAATTGTCACACCAGCAAAAATTAAAATTATAAAGTGGAAATAATTTAATTCCTGTAAACTCCTTTTTATAGTGACTGTATCAATTTTGAATTGTAGGAAGTAAACATCAGCGTACATAAGCAAAACTATCAATCAGTATAATATTTCCTGTTAGAATGCTAGGTCTTCATAAATTGATGTCTTTTAAAATTACTTTAATTTATATTTATTCAAGATTCATGTAAGTATAGTAAATGAAACAACGGCATAAGATGTTACACTAAATGAGATATTGAGGAAAATTGCTGCAGGAATGGTCAATTTTTATCTCACATAAGCACAACATAACTAACTATAAGACAATACAACAGCTTTTTGACTGTCATATCTAAGTGTCTTCACACATGCTCTGAAATGCAACTCATATCAGTAGATACCTTGAGTAGTCGGTTTTCTTTTACTGCATGTGAAAATGTGTGAACATTACTTATTATGATAAATTAATTCTATAATGTATTAATACAAGCATTTAATTCCAGTTATACTATAAATCCAGCAATGATTTTGCTGACAAAGCATATCAACAAACCAAAGAATAGGACTGATTACTTATGGAAATTCAGATATTGTTTCAATAATTGCAATTTTAAAATAAATTGTAGATAAAGTGTATTGATTGAAAGGAGTCCATTTTGACCATGTTATCCAATAGATAACATGGTATTTATTTTATTTCAAATGGTAGTTGAACAATATTTACATGGAAATGAAAAATACTTTTAAAAGAAATATTCCTTTTTGTGTTTGCAACTCTTTATGCGTGGGCTATGGCAGTAGTCTTTCCATTTTAGAATGCTGAACAACTGTGAGTGCTGTTCTATAAACACTAAGTAAAATAACTTTGAAATATTTATCAAAGTGGGTTTATCCTTCTCAACAGAGACTCTAATAACTAGACCTTGAGATTTTTGTTCTATAACTCTAAAAGATTCTCCTGATTACAAAAGATGGAGAAGAAACAAAGTGCTAAAACTGCCTGCCTTCTTCTGTAATTGTTGTGGAGCAGTGGCATGAGGCAGGTCTGAAGGAAGGCCTTTGCTGTGGTTTTATATTTACATGTTTGCTGAATCTTCAGAATGTTCCTCTTCATTCTCTGTTATACCATGTCCCAGATTCAATCCAGAGTTATATTTACACCTATGCTTTCTTTTATTCTCAGCTTGTAATTAGCTCTGAATTCCGCAGCTTCTGAAGAAGGGCTTGTGTACACCAAATCTTGTCTTTTTTCCTTAGCTACACCAGTTAATCTAAATAAACAAACAAGCCTTAGTTTTAGGCATTTTATTTGAAGCAATTAAGTTTGTCATTCTGGGTACACTGGAGTCGGTGGAAATGTGACTATTATGATTACTTTACCATTACTGTAGGTAAATACATCCAGAATTTCTCTTCTGGAGCTGCTCAAGTGCTTTAAGCTACACGTGTGTTTAAGTTCATTTTCGACCTACAGCTAGACTCCTCAGCATCTTTCAAATTTGTTTTGTTAACAAATTTGTTTTGTTAAACAAATGCTGAAATTGTGTTGCAAAAACATTGGTTTTACTGGGCGAATGAAAAAGGTTACTATAATTTTGTCTAGAATCCGATCCTAAGTTATTTGGTAGGAAAGATACAGTTAAAGTTTAGGACTTGAAATCTAAGTTTATTTCCATCCAAAATGTTGTGGTTCTGTTGACTGAATAATTTTCTCATTTAATTCCCCTTAAATGGCATAAAAAAGGCAGAACACTTCATGTCATCACAAAGACCTGGATAAATATGCAGAGTATTCTCTAGTGCAGTGACAAGACTGGTTATATTGTTTATTTATCTGAAAGTAATAATTTCTCAGAGCAAAGCAGGTATGAGCCTTATTGCAGGAAATAACGGTTTCAAATGTTACTTCCTTTGTCTTGCAAACAGGAACATATTTGGTTATATTCCAGTGCCCCTTTGTTTGTTTTGGCATTTGCTTTGCTTTTATATAAATTAGTAGAAGTTGCCTGGGTAATGTTTTTCATTCTATTGTTTGTTTACATGTCCAGTGTCCCTAAAGCTTGTAGAAATAATGGGCTATTACTTTTTTTTCTCAAGTAGACTAGTTCACTTTTCTCATATCTATGCCGAATACAGAAAATCAATGGTTGCAAAGTTATTAATTTTTAATTTTTATGGTAAATTGGATACTATTATGGTGTTCTGCTGAATAATTCATTATATCTAATAGTGCCTGGTATTATAAATTACATTTTGAACATAATATTTACTTTGAAAGCTAAGCAGTTTTGCTTTGAAGTACTCTGTTTATCTGTTTAAATCTCACACTTCCATCCCCCCAAAAACTACAAGTGCCAAAGGAGGATCCTGAAAGGTTTTCTTTTCTTGAGTAAAGTTGTTGAATCAATTGTGTGAACAAAATAAAATCAAGCAACACAAGAAAAGGTTTTTTATAAAATGCAAAGGTGAAACAGTCATGACATCTATTTGTAAGAATACCCATGAAAATCTGTTCAGAAATATTTTATCTCAAAATATTATTATTAACAATAGAAATAAAATACATTAGCTAAACACTGTCAACATCATTAGTATGAAATCCCAGGTCCACTGCAAGGAAAGACGATCACTGTCATCAATATCTGTAAGACTTGGTTGTAGCTTTGCATTACACAATGTTGGAGACAGTGGTAAAATAAGCTAGAAATAAAAACCCCGTGTAACAAAATAGTTTCTTCTCTCCAGTGTGCAAAAATAATCCTTCCTTGTCTGTCACAAGATCACCTGATTGAATAATCTGGCAAACTACTCTACACAGTTTACTCCATCTTGTTGAGTTCTGGCTAGTACATCTAGGATTCGTTCCCAAGAAAATAAATGCTGTTTTCAGGCTTCTCTCATGAGGGGTATTTGGAAGATCCAGATATTTTTTCCCTGGATGAGCAAAACTATAAAACTGAGTTGTGAGCCTCTGCTGCAAGAATTTGAAGAACCCAGATTAAGAAAACTATGTATTGATAAAACTGTCCAAGGGAACAAAAACAGGAAATGTTTTTATATGAGAAAGAACTATCAGGAATTTAAACAGGAAAAGCTGAGAACTGTTTGTTACTGCAGAATGTTAATGCTGTGTGCAGAATAACCATTGGCCTGACTATGAGAGCTTTGATAGACACTGCCCAAGGATAGGCAGTCCAGATCAGCAGTGCAAAGTTGTCCGCAGGTGCTTCACTGATTAAAAAAGCTCAAAAAGGAATTAGAGTCAAGAGGGTCAGGCATCCAACTATCCCCTAAATTAGCAGGACCAAGCTGTAAACAAGAATTATGACCCAGAGAAAGATCTCAGACATGTTAAAAAAGCCCAGTATTGCAGCTGAGGTCGGAGAAGTTGGAGGCAGACTGAGGGAACCAGGCAAGCAGTGAGCTCCAGCTGGAGGTGAGTGTTCAGGTACAGAGAGACTGACCCAGAGCAGGTCATGAACAGAGATACGAGCAGGTACAGAGCTGGCCCTCAGAATGGTTTGTCATCTGCAGGACAGAGAGACCTTGGAAAGAAGGAGGAGGGCTCAGTGCCATCACGGCAGGTGCTCTGAGGTGAGTGCAGAGCTGCACTGCCCGAGGCTGTCACAGGTGGGCTATGGACAGGCACATGTTGGGCCAGGAGCTCACGAGCCCACTCCTCCCTTGTGGGCTCTGAAACTGGCCAGCTCAGACAGCTGTGTAGGTCCCAGTGGCTCCTCTGATGATGGACAGGGAGGGTTCTGTCAATGAAAAGCTGCAGTTCTCAGGTGTCAGTTCCCGAAGCTCACAGCAGTCCTTCCTGGAGCAAAGGGCTGGGGCAGAGCTCTGGTTTCCCAACAGAACTGTAAGCCATGGGCAGTTTTCCTCCAGAACAGTCTTAGAGTGAAAGCAGATCAGTAGAGTAGGGAGTGAGCAAAAGAAGTCAGAATCCATAAACTGCATTTTTACAATAAAAATCCAAAACAACCAAACAAATAATCAAACCACAAACAATCCTCAAACCCCACCTTATAATCTCGCCCCAACCCTCATAACATTCTCAGAAATTCTAAACTCACTTATCTGGTAAGTTTCCTTCATGTTAAATAAGCCTTCTCACTCACTGACCTATGCATCCTTTGTATATTGGAGCAAAATAAGAGTAGGTTCCAGCCCAACTCTTAGTTTCCCTAGGCAAAGCTGACATGAGTTTGGGCTATATTGTGCTTTTCTGTTTCTGAAGTGTTTTCAATTAATGTATAAAGAATAGATCTCTACAAGCATCTGTTCCTACAAAACCAGATCTGATGCTATTGTATTATCTATTATAAAAGCAGCAATGAGATTATACATATAGGAAAGAGATTTTTTTAAGATTATGGTAATAACATTGCAATAGTGCTGCTAAGATATCCCCTGCTACAGTAGGCTGGTCACTCTGATCAAAAATAAAAGAAAACAGATACACAATTAACTTCTTTATGAAGTAAAAAGTAGGAATAAAATCAATCCGAACCAACATTTTACTGGATTTTGTTTTCAAAAATTGAATCATTTTATTTCTGTGATGAAAATGTGTAAGGTTTTTGACTAAGTATTCTATGACATTCAGACTTAAAATGCAGCAAAATGCATTCTCCATGATTCAGACCTTAGAGGGATTGCAGAGAAGTGAGCTGGCAGATTTTTAAAATGTATATGAAATTTTGTGTCTTTATATAGGTATGTATTTTTGTTGGTTGTGACATACATGTAAATAGTTTGTCCAGATTCTCGTGGATGGATGGATGGAATTTGTAGAAGGGTTCTGCAGAAAGCAGGACTCATTTCTGTTCTGTTCAATGCAGTTCATGATAATTTCAAATTAGTTATCATATCATATCTGATAAAATGTGCATATGACACACAGGCCAACAAAACCTTAAGTAATGGTGAGCCTAAAGTAATTATTTGCAGAGTCCTAAAATTCTTGTTCTGCAGGGCCCTAGGAAGGGGGATAAAAGTTGTTTATATAGCTAAACAAAGAGTAAGTGTATGAAGAGGCAGTTTTATCTCTCCCTGAGATTTTAATGAAACCAATATTGAAATACTACTTAATGTGGATGCACCAAAAAAAAGGAAATTGAAAGTCTACAGTATAAATCATCATTAAAATGCCCAGGGAGAATTCTCTAATAAAAAGGATGAGGAATGTGAGCAGCAGCAGAAGGAACTGGCTGCCCTGTGTCTGGCAGCAGCTTGGACAGGTTCTCAGAAGGTGTCACACATTCAAGTACTGTCAGGGAACAGGCAGGGATGGATGTGAAGTGACTGCCTCAAGCCAGGCAGGGCACTGAAGAGTCCACTGAAGTTTCCTTTCTCAAGTGACAAGTACACAATTTAAGGGTCAGTGAGGGATGGAATATTAAACTAAATAATCTGCTTTTTATACTTCCTTAATGTCAGTATGCCTATAAATAATAAGTAAGATAATTTAAGAATAAACTGTAACAAATCTCTGATTGGAAATTAGAAATTGCTTCAATATGTTCTTGCAAAAGAAAGATCCTCCAAACTAAGCAGATTCTCAAAGTGGCATGTTTGTCCCCTAGTTAAAAGAAAGCTGTGTGACTTGCCACAGAGAGCTCTGATACAGAGTTCTGTATTTTGAATAAAAGGAACCTTTTAGCTCATTCTGAAACATGGTAGAGATGCCTGGCAACTTTGATGTTCCTTTGAACTCCCTTTTAGCTCATTGCTAGCCAAATAGCTGCTGGGCCTTGCAGATATATTTCAAAGCCTGATTTATGTTACTGATTAAAAATCATGTAAAAGCCTCTAGAAAAGAGAAGTATGAGCACATAATAATGCAGTATAGGGCTATCCACCAGCTTTACTAGTCTTTTACTGGATCTGGTTATGAGTTTTGATTCTTACTAGTTTCAGATCTTGGTGAGTAACAAGAAAAAGAAGTTGGTGTTGGCACTATAAACCCACTTTGGTAATAATGTTATTGTGTAGAGAACTCTCAGTCTCTCCTCTGATACCTAAACAGGATGATGTATGTAACTGAATAAATGTGGCAATGGGAAGAGAAGAGATAGTGCTTTCCACTTGTGCCGTCGTGGGTGAAGGTGTGATGTGCCTGTGTGACTTGACTGTGGTGATTACAGGCATGGATGACACTGTCACCAGCACTGGCAGGAGCTGGCTTTGCACAGGAGTCCCCACACTGTGCAGTGCAGGGGTAGGGCAAGTTCTGAGCTAATGGGGCTGTGAAAGGAAAACTCTTTGCATTATTGTTCTCCAAGGAGGGCTCATAAGGCCAGGCTGTGCTGCCATACCTGGCCTGCACTGCAGAACTGTGTTCCTGCCCCCTCTGGCCCCTCAGCACAAAATGTCTGTGTGACCTGGACACCCTCTGCTAGTGTCCACAGTACAAACAGTGATGAATGCTCATGGCTTGCTGTGCCCTATTTAAGGCCATAATAAGGCAGCAAAAAAGCTGGATTTCAGGGATGGGGAACTATAAAGGTGTCATAGAACTACGGCTTTTTTCTTAGGAATAGGTGTTCTTCAGTATTGCCTTGGCCACAGCAGCCTAGCCCATCCACACAGAAATGTTATTTTTCACACCAAACTTTTTAACTTCCTCTTTATGTGTGTGTATATATTGTTTATTCACAAGCATGTCGCAGCTTCCAGTGGGTTGAAGCAGGCGGTGGGGTATCTCTATTCATACATTTCTGCTTTTTAATAGGATCTATTCAGAGCATGACAAAAGGCTGATTGAATGCTGGGAGAAATTTTGTATCGTAGAGTCATTTAAATGTGAACTAGGACATTCTCTGGACAATTACATAAAAATGGCGAGTGACCCTGTGTACAATACTTGCTTTCAACATTATCCAAGGCCAAGGCAGGCTTTTGACAGTTACATAATGCAGATGGGTCATGATCAGCCAACTCAGAAATGTTCAGCATTGTGCAAAATGAGAATCAGATCTGACGAAGTTGAAAAAAAGAAAAAGGACAAAACCCCTTTCATTTTCAGTATGTTGATCAATTTTCTGATTAATAATATCCAATTTTAGAAATATTTAGAATCATAGAGTCATTAAGACTGAAAAGACCCCCAAGATCGTTGAGTCCAACTTTTGAAATTTTGTTTGTTGTTTGAAATCTGTAGAAAGACTGGAAAAGGCTCAAATAAAAAATCTGGGAGGTCTTCAACCTTTGGCACACCTTTTCACAAAAACATCTCTGATGTATTGTAAATGGCTTGTGAAGCTATAGATGAGTGATCATATCTGCTGTTGATGTCCATGAAATATGTATATCTTGATTTAGAGATATTTTACTCTGACTCTAAAATAGCCATAGACTGATTTAGTTACAGAACTGAATTCCAGAATTCACAAATCCAAATAATTTAGCTCACTGCTAAATCATACTACCACCCCTGCTTTTCTTCCTGCTTCCTCCACTGCAAAAAATGATGCTTAAGACTTTATGGTAATGCTTATTTGCTGTTTCTTATGCCAAAACAGTGATTTCACAGAAAAATATCAACAAAATATCTGAAAAACTGCACTTGCATCAAGAAACACCACATGGCAGCAGTGTGAGTTTCCTCCCAGTCGTAATAAGGTCTTAAACTACACAGAATTGTTGTGTTTCAGTGTACGCAATTTGTACTGAGTAAGCCAAAGGCTTTACCACAGATATAAATATATACATATGTAGATATATAAATATTTATGTATATATAAAAATAAACTGCAGTCAAAAGCCTTATAGGTATATATATATATACATTTTCTGCAGGGGAATTATAGCACAGACTTCTTTGATTTTTCTGCTATTATTTTTTCACTGTAGCCTGAAGAGAAATCTGTTAATGCTGAATGATTATTAATGGTCTTCCTTTATATTCTCTCTTTCTCTTCCAGGATGTGAACAAGAATTTTAGTTCCTAACATACAGCAATTTTAATATTATCTTAAATTAATTATATTTTTATGGCATTCCTTCCTTGAAAATAACTGGCTCTTAATGAGGCCAGTAAGTATTCCAAAATACTGTAATGGATGATTGGGTAAGAACACATCAACATGGCAACCTTTTTGTAGCTGAGAGTACTAAATGGTTTGTTTATACAAACTGGTGCTGCCAGTATTAGTATCTTGATTTTGTGTAACTAAAGATTTCATAATTCACTGTGGTCTATTTTCCCCCTCCTTAAACCTTCTTATAGTCACAAAACTGCTTTATAGTAGTAAAGAAGTGAATTATAAGTTGCAGTGAAAACAAGATTTCCATATCTGCCTTTAGGTTTCTGATTTTAGTATGTATGAACTGAATAAGAATAGTGAATTTTATCAAGAGGGGTTTGTATGTTAAATCATAAAAAGAGGCTTCTACTCCTTGTCATGCAGTCTTCTGCTTCAAGGCGAGCTTCTTTGGATTGCTACTGCTTTTTGGCAAGATGTGTGCTGTCAATCTGGAACAAGTATACAAAAGACTGAATGTAAGGAAAGTGAAAATTAAATTTGATTCAAAACAAAACAGAACATTAAAGAAGTTTTGTTTAATACAAAGTGATTTTGTAACTTGAGTTGTCAAGAAGTTCTTCTTACCAATGTGATTGTCCTGAATTTGATAGTAATTATTAATGTCTTGAGGCTGTTTTGGTCAGAGTTTTTCTTTCTAAAGCCTAGTTAGGTGGGTAATAATCCCAAAATACTTGTATCTCCCAACACAGTAAATATGCAGAGATTTAAACTTTAATTCTTTCATGAAGCCTTCCTTACTCTTAAGTAACAGCAAAGAGGAATAATAATTTTATCTTCTTGCTAAAAGTGGTTTGTTTCCAAAACCTCTTTCTGTTCTCTGGAATTTATTTCCTCCTTGTGGGCTGCTTGGGCAGCAAGGGAAACAGCATAACAAGAGCTACATCATTTTTCAGAACGCTGATCCTGGTCTTTAGCTGAAGCCGTGCATCATCTCTGCATTGCACTGTAGAACTGTGGGGACAGGGCAGTAACAAGCACAAATTCAGGCTGGCTAAGAAATGGATTGAGAGCTGTCCTGAGGAGAAGGACTTGAGGGTGCTGATGAGGTGGTGATCTGCCTGACATGACCCAGCAGTGTGCTTTTGGAGCCCAAGTGTGTCCTGGGCTGCATCCAAAGCAGCGTGGGCAGCAGGGAGAGGGAAGGGATTCTGCCCCTCTGCTCTGTTCTTGTAAGATCCCACCTGGAGTTCTGCTCCCTTATCTGGGGTGTCCAACATAGAAAGGACATGGACCTGCTGGAGCAAGCCTGGAGTAGGCCACAAAGGTGTTCAGAGGGCTGGAGAAGCTTTCTTTGGAGGCAGGCTGAGAGAGTTGGGGGCATTCAGACTGGAGAAGAGAGGTCTCTGGGGAGACCTTGTTGCAGTCTTTCAGTAGCTAAAGGGGCTACAAAAAAGCCTAAAAGCAATTTTTACAAAGGGCATGGGAACAAGATCAAGGGGACTGTAGTGCTTTGCAAGAGAAAGGATATGAAAATCTTATTTAGGCTTTTATCTTGATCCCAATGAACTTATAATTAAGAGAATTGCAGAGAACTTCTGATAATGCTCTTGCTACACAGAACATTTTATAGTGGTCTTCATCTACTTCAAGTCAAAGTACAGACTTACAAATATTTAATCCTTTTCATTTCATTTGGGTGAATTAATCTGTATAAGTATAGTGTTTAATAACACGGTACTCTTTGCTGTATTTTTCAAAAGCAGATATTACAATGCTGCCTGAACTCACTTTGGGTCATTAGCCTCCATTTAAATTTTCCCTGTGGTTCCTCAGTTAAAAATGTTGTACTTCACTAACCTCTTTGGGGGCTCAGCTTGATTTTTCCATATTAAATGTAACTAACTTTTTTAGCAATTTTCTGCCAGCTCTTTTTTGCTGCTCCACTCCGTTATTACATGTAAAACTGTCCACCCCTAGTGTAGTGTTGTTACATAAAGTTTAGTCAAGGCTCATGCTAGACAGGAAACCAATCAAGGCAGAGCCTAAAATCCACTGTGCTCCAAAGAACCATCCACACTTAATTCAGTCTATAAGTAGCAATACAAAATACAAAACACCTCGTGCTGAGAGAGATGTCATTTTTCTGTTCCAGCTGCTATCTGGAAGCATTGCAATCTATGGGAAATGTGTACATTACTCAGCTTAGTTCTTTGTAGTAAACTCTAAATATAGGTTGCCATTTCTGTTAATACACAAAAACTGTTTTGACATGGAAGCAGAACCTTGGATGATGCAGAAACAGAACATCCTATCCCTGGGATGATGTTCTTAACATACTCACACAAAAATTTATTTTTTTCTCACAAGTAGAGGATGAGTTGTGAAGGATTCAAGGAAATAGATGTATGCTAACTGTTGTCAGTTGTGGCAAGAAAGTGAACTTTCTTGATATTAACAATACTGGTTTGTTGTAAAAAAACACATAAAAAATAGAAAAGACATAGCAAAGGCTTGTGAGAGAAAGAGTCCTTATTCGCCTGTTATCTAGAGAATTTAACCAAGTGGTTTCCCCCTGCACTATAGGAAGGAAAATCTGCAAAGGCCTCTTAAGACATATAGTGTAAATGTAAACTTGTATGAGGAAAGCAACCTGATGAGAGCACAGTATCATTAAATTTATATTGATTATAAAATGTGAGCAAACCCAATGTTAAAGTCAGTCAAGTTAAATGAGAATTAGCAAATGGTTGATGAAACATGAATATGGAAAAAATAATACACACAGTGATAATTTCCAAAAGTGTCAGAAGTGCCATATTCCTGCTGTTTGCTCTGCTGAAAGCATCAAAATAACACCTTGCATCTCAAATCACAATTACCAGGCCTCTTCTTTTGCTTTTGTGCTCAGGAGAAGAGAGGGATTGCTATGGAGACAATATATAGCTAATAGCTGGAGGGTAGGTGGAATAAATTCAATAAATAAACAGTCACAGCTGAAAAGAAGGAATGAGGGATGATAACCAAGTCTGACAAAAAGCTTCTGATTTTGTATTGAAAATTTGAAAAGGATGTAGAAATCAAATGCTGTCACTAAAAGCTGATAAAGCCTTTGAATCAACCTGGGAAAAACATCAGGGATTGATCTAGTGTTCAAAACGAGAAGCTAGCAGAGAATCATAGGACCTTTTGCTAAACTCTACAGCTGTTTCTATGGCTTTGAATGGGTCATTTATATTATTACATTCTCTGAACATCAGATTACTATGAAATCCCTCTGGGTTTTCAGTCTGGGCATTGTATGAACACTTGCTCTCTCTATTTAGCCAGTTCATTTCTTCCTGTGCTCTTAAAAACAGCATAAAGCTGGGCTGGTATGACAGCTGACTCCAAGGGATACGATCAAGCAATCTTACAAATCACCTGCTAATCTTAAAAAGCAATTATATGTCTGAGAAAGGTCATTAAATAATGCATAGTATGGCAGGTGACATCAAGTCAGGTTAATGGCAACACTTAACACTGTTACCATGGTTAGTGTGAAAAACATGCCCAAAAGGGGCTGGTGCTGTTGACTGCCACTATTGATTCCAGAAAACCTCATTAGTTCTGCTTCTCAATTAATTATGAAATACTGGAGAAATCCTATCATTGTTCTTCTGTCAATTAGAATTAAATATAACAAAAGCTTAATCTGGTTTTTGTTTCTGTATTGCTGTTCCACATAGAGCTCCTGCCTACAGTGTTTAATTTACTGTTGATCAACAGAAATATTTTAATGGTAGGAAAGGAAAACTCTGATTGCAGTCAATTCCTTCCAGTTGACTTTCTGGGTACCTTGTCTGCCTTCACATCTTTCATTACATAGCCAGATCATAAATATTTTTTCCTTCAGCCACTTTTCCCTCTTTCAATCAGATGGTTTTTAATCATTATCTTGTGCAGTTTTATGTTGCCTTTCCTCAGATTCACAACCTGGTTCTGGTTCTTTCACTGGTGACATATCACATCTCAGGAAAGGAGAAGGGTAATTTTGGTAGGCAGGAAGAGAAGGATGGAAAGGTTGAAGGGTTGTTGAAGTTTTTTTCCTAGAGCCCCCAGTTCTCCATATCTCTTCTGTCCCAGTTATTTACTCAAACAGTAATTAATCAGCATGACAACTTTGTCAATTTTTGGTGTTATTTGTAAGAAATTAGCTTTGTGCTTTTTATTAGCACAGAGACTGAGTTCTCAGAGTTCATTTGAGTTTCTCATTACTCCTATATAAAGTAATATGAATCTTTTAATAATTTGCAAATACATCTGACAGAACAGTGGTTAGAAGACTGTGTTCAACTCATTTTTCTCCCTGTCATCACCCAGTATCCTTCTAATCAAACGTGGCTGGCAGTGAGTGACCTGTAGCAGTTGAGAAGCTGATATACACTGACTTTTGCTCCTCCTATTGCAGATGCAATAACCTGCTGCAAAGATACTGTAGTGACTGCCGAGGGCAATAAGAGGCTTAGATGAACTGATCCAATAAGTGCTACTAACCAGGGAAATTTGTGAGCCCTTTGTTTTATTTACTGTCATAATTGGTGGACCTGAGGAAGTGGGTGTGTGAGGTTGCAGGAGAAAATAGGAGGGAGCCTGGACTCATGCTGCTAACACAATTTCATTTAAATGCAAAAGGTATCAAGAGGAGCTGTATTACTCAAAATATCTTCTATAATGTGTTGGTATGTAGTAGATGTGAATGTACATTGTAGAATTTTCTATAGAGAGAAATAAAAAGAATCCGCAAATTCTTCCAGGACAATAAAAGCTGGATGTGCTCAGCTCAGTGAGCACTGATGTGCAGTAGTACTCCCACTGTTCTTTGACCTGCCTATCTCAGCCTACACTTTCCATCTCTCTCACCTCTTCACCTGCTGGCACTACAGACATTGCAGCAGTTGCCTGTTCCTTGGGCTGTGCTTGGTGCCTGTAGGAGCACAGAGAGAGCACCCTGGAGCTGCCCTCGGGTTAACTTACTTTTTGGCCCAGGTAGGTTCACAGTACATGCCGATGTCTGTGCTGCCATGGTGGTTAAAGGTGTCTCCAAACTCACCTCCCACTACTAAAGGGTCAAGACTTTTTTTATTATTATTATTTTAACTGTCTGGAAATGAGACACCTCCGAGCAATCTATCTAGTCAGTGTTACCTGGATATAAGCAATGTGTAAGAGACATTTCTGAAAGACATTTTGTCTCCTATTGTATTCAATCATTTGGGGATTAGATGAGTCACTCTTCAGAATTATCAGACCCTTTACAGTGATTACAAAGGAAACCTGTATGACTAACCTAGATTGCAACACTTTTCAGATGTTAAAGCTTGAACACAGAAATTCCACCTAACCTGAATGACAGGGAAATTGGTTGAAAAAGTATTTCAGTGAAGGAAGCTGAAATATAGGGCAGCATAGAAGGTAACAAGAAAAAAAAAATAGGTCCACATATCATTGTAGTAAAGTATTGTAAATGAGTTTGTAGTGCGATGAAGTTTTGTTACAAAAGGCCATACTCCGTACCCCAAAAGTGGAAATATCCCATGGTATGTTAAAACTTTTATGTTTCCACAGAAAAAAAGGATCCTCAAAGTTAGTTAATTTTATTGTTAATTATTATTTATCAATAATTTTAATTATTGTTACTTATGAATATTTTAATTTATCAATGTGTTAATGTATTTTGTATTTTTTGTATGCACTGGTAACATTTGACAATATTTTTATGGAGTTGAGCTATGAATATGTCTAGGCACAACAGCTCTGTGAGCAAATTATCAACTTTACAAATAAACAGAATTCCACTAAGAATAGCAAAGACTGATTTATGCCAACTGTGATTTCGAAACTGTATTTTGATGGAAAGCTTTGAGAAAAATAATTCCATTATTTAAAAGGTGTAAAGGGAAATCTGAAAACAGAAATAATTGCTCCATTTAACTGTCCAAGATGAAACACAATTGCATCTTTTCTTCTTTTGTGCATTCTTATTTATAGCACACAGTAAACAAACAGCATATTGTATAGCTTTGAATAGTGGCTGACACTACTTCAAATAGATGATCTTGACAGCATGCCCAAAGAAATGTTTCAGCTTCACAGCCTAAAAGATATGGGTTTTCTGTGAATGAGGTGCTCATATCGATACATCTTTTAAATTAGGAACACAGTGTTTATTTCGTTGTGGGTGCATTGTTCTAGCTCGTGGTCCTACAGGGAGGACAAGGAGATCTCAGAGAAATAAGTGGAGTGTGGGTTGAACCTCACTGGTCATCTAAAATGGAATGAAAACTGTTCAAACAGCTGGAGTGGCTGACTCAGTCCTGTGTTTTCATCTCTAAGAACGGCTTTAGCTGCCAGGGCTGAGAGCAGCAGGCATGACCCAATCCCCAGACTCCCCACGAGAGGCTGTGTGAGCCCTCAGTCTGCACCAGAGCAGTGGCCATGTACAGAATGCAGCTGCAGGGTGACTGGGGACCAGGCTCTGGGGTTTGGTATGAATGCATGTGAACATACGGGCCTGTGAGTTCAGGGAGTAGCAACTCCAAAAGCAAACTATGGAAATAAAATGCAGTCAAGAAGCCTTATTGTATCAGTCTGTGGATATTTTAAAGTTTCTGTCATATTCTATCATATTCTTCATCATCTTCTCACAAATGTGTGTGAGAGAGAGGCACCTAGTTTGAAATGCTACTGACAGTAGAGTGGAATATTAAGGACTCCTGGACTTTCCTTTCTCATGCATTATACTTACAGGTTACTGACTCCTTCTGCTGCCCAGGGAGGTGGTGGAGTCATCATCTCTGGAGGTATTTAAAAAAAGACTGGATGTGGCCCTCAATGCCATGGTTTAGTTGATAAGGTGCTGTTAGGTCATAGGTTGGACTTGATGATCTCAGAGGTCTTTTCCAACCTAGTTAATTCTGTGATTCTGTGAGATGTGAAATAGTTTGGTCAGACAAATCATGTTTGTCAAGCTCTATTAAAAAACATTTGTCAAAGCAATTCTGATTAGTACAGAGCATGTGAATAGACCAAATTCTTCTGATGGTTTTCATCCCAAGTATCAGAGTTAACATGAATTCTCTTGATAATGTTGCTCTTCCATCACAGGGACAAGGAATCCAAACATTGCATTGTAAAAGGCTGCAGATCAATCACCTTCACAGAAACCAAGTTAACCAGGGAGGTGTGGTCTGAAAGGTGTGTTGGGTTTACTGTAAACTGAGAGGATCAACAACACGTTCTGCTCGTGACCTTGGTGTTCTGGACAAACCAACAGCTGCCAGAGCTTGTGTTTCCCATCAGTTTTGTAAGAAATGCTAAGCCTGTGATATGTCTAAGTATAAATTTGACTTATTTTAAATGAGTAAATGCTCATTCCTGTCAGAATGCTCAATTAAAAATAGCTATGAAATGGTGCAATATGACACAGCCTGACATTCCAATTTTTGAAAGCATTCAACTGTTTAATAAAACACTAAGGAGCAATATTTTGTCTTCATATGCAATGTTACATTTGCTATATGCATTTAGTTATTAACACGAGTATCTCTATTAAAATGATTTGTTGTGATAATTCAGACTATGAGTCACTTTCAGATGCATGGGAAGTCTGTACTAACTGATGTGCTGTTTGAAGGGCAACCAAGTTGTCCATTACTGTACCAAAGTGGGATGCATTGTGGCACATACAAAATGCAACACAGCCTGAAGGAGAGGTTTTTAAGCTACAGTTAGCTAGTTATTTCTGGCTTCAGTTCCACCACATACTGGATTTGTGATTTCAGGAGTCTTTCTTACTCTTTGACCAGCTCTGTTTTTTCACAAAACCTGCCTGTGGTTGTTCTCATCCTGATAGTTCCAGTTTTGGCTGCAAGGGTTGGAACCTTTTCACCTCGGAGGCTGTGGTGACCACTGGCAGCTAAATCAGACCTGAGCCCTGTAAACCTTCTCTGAGTTTTATCTAAAGCTCAGATAACTTCTAAATCACCTAGTGATAATTATGATGCATTATATGAGACAATGAAGTGCCCAGAATGTGCCACAGCCACCGTTTTTTGTTATTAACATAATTTCAGTATAATGCACATATGTTCTTCTGGCACCAAGAGTCAGGTGATGTCAGGTCAGATGAAAGAAACCTGCATTTTCAGCCTTTGTAAAGACATGTCCTGATTTGGATTACAGGAATCAAAAAAATATTAGGCTAAATTGTAAGGTTGTAAGTATTATTTTCAGGAAGGTAGTATTTTATTTAATTCAAATTTTTATGTTCTAGGCATTTTTTGAAAACAGGTTTTTATTCAATATGCCCACTCAAGAGAGAACAGACTTGCCATTAGCATGTTCTAATTAAGAAGGTTTTCTAGTAGATTACGAATGGGACTTTTTAGCTGAATTATGTACAATAATATTGACTGATTCAGCTCTGCATCTGCCAGTGCAGTCTTCACTGCACTCTCGTTCCCTTGATTTTCTGTAATGTGAGTACTCTGCAAATAACACCAGTCCCTTTGTTCCTGGGAGGAAGCAGACCTGCCTGGGGCTTGTTGAGTTTATCAATATTCGGGTTGTTTTCTCAGAAACATACTGGCCTAAACATACTGGCAAGTGTGGCAGATCTGATGAAAATAATTTACCCCCCTGACACAATCATGGTATCTCTCTTCATCTTCTTGGAAAGACTTTTGGGTGTATGTTGAACTGTGAACCCTATAATATTGTATTTCTGCAGAAATAATGTGCATTTATCAAGCCAGAAGCTGAGTGTTTCTCATCTGGGTCCTGTCCTCTGACTTTTGAAAAAAGACCAAATATGGCTCTTTTTTCTCCTCTGTACAAATGTATGTTTAAGCTTTGGATAAGAAAAGAAAAAAGAAAAGAAAAAAGAAAAGAAAAAAGGAAAGGTGCGGAAAGGTGCGGAAAGGTGCGGAAAGGTTCGGAAAGGTGCGGAAAGGTGCGGAAAGGAAAGGAAAGGAAAGGAAAGGAAAGGAAAGGAAAGGAAAGGAAAGGAAAGGAAAGGAAAGGAAAGGAAAGGAAAGGAAAGGAAAGGAAAGGAAAGGAAAGGAAAGGAAAGGAAAGGAAAGGAAAGGAAAGGAAAAAGGAAAGGAAAGGAAAGGAGAAAAGAAAAAATAAAAAGGAAATACTTGTTGAGTGTTACTTTTAGATCCATTAATATTTTGTTCAGAATGTTTTGCCCCAAAAAGCTGAGGCTGCTGGAAGTGTTCAAGGCCAGGTCAGGTGGAGCTCTGAGCAACCTGAGCTAGAGGAAGGTGTCCCTGCCTATGGAAGGGAGTTTGGAATTAGATGGCCTTTAAGGACCATTTTAGCTGAAACTATTCTGATTCTATGAAAATGGTCTCTGAATGAGGCTTTACTTCAAATGATACAGATTCAGTGTATCATACCTGCCTGTCAGTAAGAGAACCTATAGCCTCAGCCCAACAGACACCTCCCCCTCCCAAACAGCATCTATTTTCTATTCTAAATAGAAAATGAATTTTACTTTGAAACTTATAATTATAGAATCAAATATTAAAAGTTCATTGCAAGAGACTTATAGTATAAACCAAAGGCACAAAAGTCAGCCAACATATAATTATGATACGTTTGTGAGAACTCGAAAATTTATGATCTTCCAATAGCAAATTTAAATCAGTAGGTATAAGGAAGTATTTAGAGGTTTGATTTTTTTTTCCTTTTTCCTGCCAGTTGATGTTGATTTCATATTCCTGATTTTTAGCATTTACATTTGTTCATCCATTAATAACCTAATTTGATGACTTCATGAATGATATGTTGGATGTGGCTCAAGGTGAGTGTACACAGGGCTGACCAGCAGTCTCTGTGAAGGCTGAAATGCAGAGCTGAGGGTGTTATTGTGAGATACCCTTTGGGACCACACTCTTGATTTTATTTCCTCACTTGATCACACTGTGTTGGTTTGACAGGGTACAGTGGAATGGAAATAATTTAGACAAGATGTTGAGTTTTTTCTGTCTGAGACTGAAATTGCCTTTGAGGCACATCACTGGCTCCCCAACAGCCAGGGAATGTCCCATACTGGAGCATACTCAAATCATGCTGCTTGCTTTAAATATTAACTTCTTGGGGAATGAAAACAGGTTCAGAGGCAGAGCAAGCTGTGCTTAGCCTCTGTTTGATTTGCACTAGTTCTAGTACACTTTTCCCTTTGCAGTTACTCTGCAGTCTGTGGGTCTGATAAATCCTATATTTCTTTGGGGATCCAGGTGCTCTGCAGCCAAGACAGGTTTATAAGAGCAAATTTAGTTTGCAGAACAGACAAAGGAGCGGTTCAAGACCAATATAGACAGAGAAGAAGAGAACAGACAAATGTGAAGTGGACAGGGCATGCTGTAAAGGATGAGGTGGGAACAGATTTAGTGTTGGCTGGACAACAGGCTGCAGAGAAAAAGTTATTCCATCACCATGGCAACTAAAAGCCAGGAGAAAAGAGTAAGAGGCAGCAATGAGTCCTGTGGCCTTACACAAGGATGTGAATTCAAGGATGTCCCACAATGCCTATTTTCATTTGCATTTCAGATTAGATATTAACTGCAGTGGTTTTATCCCTTTCCTGGAGTGCCGTGTTTGCACTGTTTGCACACTACAGGCCTGTTTCCGTGGACTGATGGATGCTCAGAGCCCATGGAGGTCAGGCCAGCAGCTCACAGCACCATATCCCATCCCAGCTGGCAGAGGAAATCTGTGAATCTGTGTTATCTTCCTGGTAGTGCCAAAAATTTTTATATTTCATTTTACAGTATTTTTAAAATGTTACCTAGGCTTTACCTTTAAATGGAAGCTGACTCTTCTCTCCGTCTCGCCTGTTCCATACTCACGCAATTCTAACGAGGTCAGAGTGGCTCCTATCCTACTGTGTGCCAGACAAGATGAAATGCAAGAAAGCTCCTCAGTCTGCAATGCGATGCTGTGGGTCATTAGCTGTCTCATCAAACTTGGTATGTCAGATGGAAATGAGACTGGAAGTCGGGCTCGCACATGAGCAGTTACTGACTGCTGACTTCTGCCAAAGAATGGCTGCCCCGTAAAAGAAATCCTACCAGCAGCAGTGTGAAGGCAGGCTACAAACCCACGGTTGTTTTCCGGCAAACTGAAACACATTGCGACATTACAATGCACTATTTATATCTAACCACCACTGCTTGGGCAAACAAGTTTCTAAAAACCGCATCAATGAACCTGGATCCTGGTGTTGTTACATTGGAAACACCATTTTGCCACCTAGTGGTGATTTGTCTCTTGATGTCATATATGTTTTTGCTTTTCCAACTTGCATCTTCTTACCGTGCTGTGAGCTGTATCTTTTTAAGGTAGGCAATTTTTCCAAGAAGGGACATAGTAATTTTCCAGAAAAGTACCAACATATTCAGTAGAAACTGGAAGTTTGTTGGGATGCATTAGCCAACTTCTATATTTTAAGTATTACCTGGTTTGGAAAGCTTCTTTATGTTTCAGATTTACATTATTTTGTTAAAGATTAAAATAATTATTCTTTTAGCTCTGTTAAAGGTTTTAGTTAAATGGAATTTTCCAAAGTTTCCATCTGCTAGGATTTTCACACTAGTTAGAGGACTTTACTCTGTAATATAACTGCACAACATTCCTGACAAAATGCAATATTTTCACACTTAGGCTGGGGGAACAAGGCTGTAGGTGCACTAGTATTTTGAGGGAGGCAGGTTGTTGCTCTACAGCCCAGAGAGAAACCCTCCTGAAAGAGTAGGATCTCAGAAAGAAGTCTCTTCAAAACCACGCTCTAAATGTGTGATTTACCACAAGGAGACACTCCCATCTGGGATGCATTTAGTTATAACAAAGCTGTCTTTTGTTTAGCATTGCAGAAACAGCTGTGTTTGTCCATAAGCCAGAGAACAAAAATGAGAACTAAAATAAAGGTGTATTATGCTGCTTATTTTAGTTAACGTGGTTTGATTTTGATGTTTTCTTCTTGGGAGGTTGAACTCACTTCCTGAGTGTTTTGCCAAACATTTTTTTTTCATTTAAACCTCTGAATATATGCCAGAATTCCAGTGACCTTTTCTTTTACTATAAAGGCTTTTGTCTTGCTGGAGTGGATTAGCTCGTTAGTGCTGGGGAAATTATACCTTCATGAGAATAATGTGGTGTTGACTAAAACAAAGCACCATATAGAAAGGAAAACCATCCAAGATCTAAAATGCTAAGGAAATGATGTACACTTCTTCCCAAGAAAATGGCCTGTTTCTAGATTTTCTCAGTGATTGGCACCACTGTAAGAGCTGATGAGAAATCAGAATTGTGTATAGATTGTAGCCCTGTGACAGTCTCAGCCTGTGCACTGTTGCACTCCATTGGCTGGAGGGCCTGAGGGCACCTTCAGCAAAGGGAGACTCAGTGTCAGAGCCATCAGGAGAGTGACAACCATCTACTACACACAAACATTCAGTCCTTGTTTCTGATCACCTCACTATTCATTCACATGGTGGTGTCCCTGTGAATATTCCTTTACTGACAAGGGTTTCCAAGTGAAAGCAAATGACTGCTTATGAATTCCCATAAAAATCCATTTAAAGTTGAAAAGCTTTATTCAAAGGGTTAAGACAAAATTCAGAGGGCAAGAAGACAAAGTTCAGAACTGGATGTGAATTGGCACAAGCAGAACTAAACTTTTTCAAATTCCTCAATATATTTCAAAATAAAATATAAAAAAAATCCTCAGAATACTCTTTTAACTCATGCTGGCAAGTGTAAATCTTAAAATTATTTTTTTTTCAACTTCTACTATATCTCCTCTCTCCCAAAAATTAAATAATTACCATTATAAATAAAGTCAAAGTCACACCTGACTTTATCACTAGCAGACCTCATACAAAAATACTTATTTCATTGATGTTTTAACCTAGCTAAGACTAATACAGATTTTTAGTCATCCCCAGTAAGGGTGTTTACTCAATATTTCTTAAAATTAATTATTTCATGACACTTGTAAATTGTTCAACAATGGTTTCTTCCTTGTATGTTTGTCATCACGTGCCAATTGGCTGATATAACTCACTGTTTTACTGTGCATTTGACCCAGGTTGTCATGGTGTAGAAACCTGAAACTATGACCCTTTTTTCTGTCAGCTTCACCTCTGGTAAACAGATGGTATTTGGTTTGGCTGAGTGAACTGGGTTATTTGTGAACTGGCTTTAATCATCCATCTGTGCAAGTTGTTCTTCAGCAAATTATAGGTTCATAGGACAATTCAGGTAGGAAGAGACCTCAGGAAGTCTCTAGTTCTCCTACTCCAAGCAGGGTTAGCTGCAGGGAGACCAGATCTGTCCAGTCAGGTCTTGGAACTGTCCCAGAATGGACATTGAATCAATCTCTCAGTGAAAGCTCTGCTGCTGCTTGATGGTCTTTCCTGAACAACCAAGACCAAGAACAGATGCCTGGAAGACCTGCTCAGCCCCATCCAGTACCTCTCTTGAGAAATCACCCCTAAGAATGCTCAGAAACCACTGACTGGTTGTGTTTCATGGCTGCCCACCCAGCAGATCTTAGGTTGAGTTCCCCATGAGAACCAAGGAGTGTGACCAGAAATACCCTTAAGTTTAAAGAAATCCCTGTCCATTGCTTTACCATAACCATGGGGTCTGTAACAACCCATCACAGTGTCTGCCTTCCCAGCCTCTTCTCTGTTCCTGACCCACAGGCTCTCCACCAGCTGGGCATTCATCCTATAGAAGAGCTCCCAAAATCCAAGCTGCACCTTCACACAGTGGGCAACCCCTTCTCCTTGTCTTCCCTGCTCATTTTTTCTGAAGAACTTGCTCTTTCTTGTTGCTCCCTCCAACTATGCAAGCCATTCCACCATGTCTCAGGTATTCCAGTATTTTTGTGACTCCATGCAGAGTTCTGCTTACTCCTGCTTCCACCACAGGTTGCAGGTCTTTGTATACTCTTAAAGTTCACGTCTCTTTACCTTTCTAATTGATTCTGAGGCGTGTCTTGTCCTTGTCATCTTCCCCCTTTGCTTTCCACCCCATTCAGTGCTGTGTTCCATGAGTTGTTATTTCCATCCCTCATGATTTCTAGGTTAAAGCATAACTCACCAGGTGGGTCAGCATGTGAGCAAACACTCCCTTGTCTGGCTTCATCAGGTGGACCCCAACTCTTCCTAATAGTCCTCAATCCTGACAAAAGACCCTGTATTTTTAAAAGCCAAGTCCCTTTGATGACACCAGTTGCACAACTGGGTATTGATTTGCAGGACCATCTGCTTCTTCTTGTGAGTTTCCCCTTCAGCAGTGAGAGTGAGGAAGCATCACCTGGGCCCTGCCCTTCTCCCCCATGCCTGGGGCCAGGTAGTCACTCCTGACCACCTGTCAATGATAGAAACAACCTTCCCATGGCTGTCATTAGGTGTTTGTACCTGAGTCTAGATTCTCTTAAACACACAATTTTGATTTCAGCTGTTTGATCAAGCATTGAATCTTGGAAAATCAGTTGCTTGGAAGTAGCTACAATTA
>VYXF01004071.1:0-35556 GCA_013397295.1 Polioptila caerulea
GTCGAGCACTCCCTGAATTCACAGCCCCCCACCCATGGGAGCATTGCCCCTCCCCTCCATCCCGCAGGTGCCTGGGGAGGGGGAGCTCGGCCCAGCTATCCTGGGGTGTCCCTGGGTTGAGTTTTTATGGGAGGGATGTTTGGAGAATGAAGAACTCCAAAGCTGAGTGGAAAATGCCCCTTGTGGGGACATTAGGGGGTCCCAGTGGTGGCCGCCAGCAGAGGCAGCCTGGAGGAGCAGAGCCCTGTGTCCCCCAGGAGCCCAAAGTGGGGACCCCAGAGAGGGGGAAGCGGCATAACTCGTGGGACCCTCGACAGCCTGGGGAGGGGCAGGAGGGGCCTTCTTGGACCCCAAAACCCCCAGCATCCCTAAGCAGGGAGACCAAAGGCAGGGGAGGTTTTGGATTCCTGGGGAGGGTGGGGACAAAGTAGTAGGGGCACCCCAAATGCAAGGTTGACCCGCAGCAGCTGGGACAGGGAGGAACCCTCGAACACCAGAGAGGAGAAACCATAGACAGGGAACTCCTGGGAGGCTTTTTCAGGGCAGTATCTTGGTGTTTGGGAGGTTTTTACTGACCCCAGATGCCCAGTGACTTCTAGATATGGACTTGGGTAGAGGGACCTTCAAACTCATCGTGCTCATCACTTGTTTTTCCCCAAACCAGGATTTCCCATTCCCAAACCTTAGCCAGATAGAGGAGGAGGCTGCAAGGAAGGGCAAGATGCCCCAGGACACCCAGGGAGGTGAGGAGGAAGTCACTGCCCCTTTCCCCCTCTCTCCTGCTCCATCTCCCAGCCCAGCATGGCTCCGGCTGCAGGACAGCCTGCTGCTGATGCTGATACATTGAGGGGATCTCCTTGCCCTTCCCTGTGGCACGAAAGCAAATCCTATCCTCTCCTTGTCCTTTCTCCCCCAGACGACGAGCTGAGGATGGAGTCCAGGGAGGAAAAATCCCTGCAGCAGAACCTCATGGTAGAGACTGTTTTGAGTTGCTCCAGGGCACAGGAATCCAACAGGGAGGAAAAGCCCTAGAGATCCCACAGGAGGAGGGGCTCGAAACCCAGCCCAGGGTGCTCTGAGGAGGAAAGACCCAGCCCATGCTAGGAAGGTGGCCGGAGACTGAGCCAGAGCTCGGACCTTGTTGTTCATGAGCAGCTTAATGATGGGGAGAAGCCCTGCAAGTGCTTGGAATGTAGGAAGAGCTTCAGGCAGAGCTTCCACCTCATCCGCCACCAGATGATCCACACCAGTGAATGGCCCTATGAGTGTGGGGAATGTGAGAAGAGCTTCAGCCAGTGCTCCAACCTGATCATCCACCAGAGGATCCACACCAGGGAAAAGCCATACGGGTGTAGGAAGTGTGGGAAGAGCTTCATCCATAGCTCCACCCTGATCGTCCATCAGAGGATCCACACTGGGGAGAGGCCATATAAGTGTCCTGAGTGTGGGAAGGGTTTTCACACCACCTCAGGTCTCCTCCTACATGAGTGGATTTACACAGATGAGGGGCCCTTCTGCTGCCCCGATAGTGGGAAGGGCTTTCAATACAACTCCACCCTCATCAGGCACCAGTGCATTCACACCAGGGAGAGGCCCCACGAGTGTCTCCAGTGTGGGAAGAGCTTCTCAGCTCCAGGAGGGACAGGATCTCCCATCCCAGGGACTGGGATTCAGGCCTTGGCCCTTCTGCTCCATCAAAGCAAGGGTTTGCTCAGCACTAGAGCCACCTGCCCAGTGCCTCTGCCTGCCTGCAATCACAGCCTCCAATTCTCAGCTCTAACGAGGCCCTGGGGAGGCTTCATCAGAAAGGGCTTTCTGTGGCAACTCTCAGTGCTTGAAGTCACTTGGGGTTTTCTCTTCTGATTTGGATTTCTTAAGGGACTGCTGCTCTCTCCTCTCAGGTTCTGAGGGTCCTGGACTCAGAGCTCCAAATACACCCCAGGGCTCATTAAAATGAAGAAAGGCCTGATGAGGGCCTTCCCCTTTGTCAAGTCTTCAGTATTTGTACAGTCAATTAGAGAGGGTTGAGGGCTGGAGATGAAGACTCCAATGCCCACTTTGAAGAGGTGATAAGAGCATTGTGCAGCTGATGCTGATCCAGGGTATCCTAAGGAGACCACACCCAATGGAAAAAACAGTTCCTCGAGGCCCAACACGGGATGGACAACTCTGCCTATCCCCTCCAGCCCCTGGCCCTTTTTCTCAGTGGTCACCTGGGCCCTGCCTCACTTCCTGTGATGTGAGACTTCTCCACTGAATTTTGTAGTGACCGTTACAGTTCCTTTGCACCAACTTCCACCTTTTTTTACCCTAGATCTGACTGCAAGCATACAGGGAAGGGTTTTGCTAATTATAAAAAATAGAAAATATATTAATTAAAAGTAATAAAAACAAGAATAGCTCGCCACCAGAAAAACCCTAATCCAAACCTGTGGCAGAACACAGAGTGTTCAGAAAGGTTCAGATGTAGCGTTCCTAGACCTAGCCTGGAAAAATATGATAAAAGAATTCAAAACAGAACTTAGCACCTGGTGTTTTTCTAACCATTGCACTGAGCTCTGAAGGATGTTTATCTGGAGAGGTGTTGGCCTTCTTGACCAATCAGGTTATTGTATAATTTCACAAACCTATCTGCTTGTAGATTGCGAAGCACACTGTAAAAGTGTTGCTTTGTTTGAATAAACCGCTTTTAGCTGCAATTTTCTGAAATCACCAGTGCTGCTGTGGGTTTCGTTTTGCCACTCCTAATTCTACAGCGACATCTGGTGGCCCCGTCAGTGACCTCTGGCGTGTCCTGCATCTGATCACACCTGGGTTTCGGCAAGGGACTGAGAGTCTCTGAACTCTGCTTGGACCAGGGTGATTGCCCAGGCCCGATCTGCCCTGTTAATACTGTGCCGCCTGGCATGTTTAGCTGTGGCTGAACCCAGGAAATTAAGACTGCATTTTTAGTGCGGTTGCAGACTGGAGGAAGAGCCTGAACTGTGGCACCGGCCATAGCTGTAGCCTTCCGGGAAGCGCTGGGACAGTTTCCGGAACTTTGTAGCAAAACCAAAAAAACTGGGAAAGCATCTTTGAATGCAAAGAACCGGGCCCAAGAACCTGTGCCATTCTGAACGTTCAGCCAGAGTCAGAGCCTTTTGGGAAGCTACAGAACTCCTTGGACACCGCAGGAGAAAATCCATAGATGTTCGGACGTTGGACTGATACCCTCTACTGTCACGATCCGCTAGTACAAGCAGGGGTCATGATGGTTTGTTTTTCTGTTCTCAGAGTGCAAAAGACACACACAGTAAAGGGGACTTTCAGTTTAATCACAACACAACAGTACACTTATATCAATTGCTAACAACTCAGCTATGCCATGGAAGGGAGAGAGGGAGAGATAAAAACAAAGCAAAGAGAGAGAGAGAGGGAATGCGGGGGAAATAGCTACCAACAGAGGGGACGATATCCTCGAGGCCTTCTGCCCATAGATATGTCTTCCTTCCTGGCAGATCCTGAAATCATCTGCAGAAAAGTCATCTTTTATAGTCCTTCTCCAAAGTGAGTGGCATCTGGCCGAGAGGTAACCAGGAAATCTGTGCCTTGCTCCAAGCATATCAGGTACATGTCCACAGAACAGCATGTCTAGCACTCAAGCTGAGCAGTGCTATTGTGTGGAGGAGACCCATTGTTTCGAGAAACAGGTGTGCTTGCCAGTACCTGCCTGGAGCAGCGTACTGTGGCAGGACACTTAGCACCTGCAAACACTCACTTGGCAAGCATTCACCTTGATCAGGCCAGAGCCCCTGTCCAAAGTGAATGGAGTCCCTGGGGCCTCAGTCTCTGTCCTTTCGACAGTCGTGAGGCAAATGAGGGGAACTTCGGACTGTCTCTTACATCTACCTAGTGAAATAGTGGTACTGTATTCCCCGCCCGCAAATAGCGGGATCACTAGTTTTAAAGCTCGGATCCCCTCAGGCTCGCTTAGAGTGGCATGACTCCCCCAGTGCAACTGCCGAGAGGGGAAGGGCTTCTCAAATATGGGAAGTCAACTTTCTGCAGAACAGGAATCCATGCTTTCAGCTTGGAGTGCTGTAGTGCCTAGCACAGAAAATCCTGTCTCTGACCAGAGTTTATGTGACTTGCTGGCGTGGGTGGGAGAACAAGGTTTTTCTGTAGATGCTCAAGCTGCTTTCTTTCCACTTGCCTGGAGAGGTTTAGGAGATTTATTGTGGGGACCAATTCAGGGGGAGGAACCTATGGCTTACTCCCTTCTGAGCACCTGGGTGAATATTTGAGGAAGCCAACAAGAGGAAGCCACAAAGAACATTGATATACAAGAAAAGAGTGATGTAGAACTAGGGACAGAGCAAGAGGGTGAAATGGATTCACAGTGCAGTGGGGTGGACGACAGAGCAGTTGTAATTCACCCTGTAGCTTCCTCAAGAAGTACGTCCCCCATCCGCATTACCCTTCCCCGAAAGACTACGTCAAACCTAATTATCCATCCCCGAATTATTTTATTAAGCCCAGCTATCCCTTGCCAACATCGGTGCATTCACTGAGAACAGCAGTTGGAGAGAGCACTGAATGCCCTTCCCTATTCTCACCAGCGTCCGCAATCCCCGCGCCGGGTCAGATCTCTCTGACACCCGGTGTCATCACCACACGGGTTGTTCCCTTGGCCTCTGCACCTCCCACCACAGGAACAGCTCACGCCCTGCTTTTCCTGGAGGCAATAGCTGTGGCTGTCCGGGTTGCAGCGGAAGTGGCAGTGGCAACACTTTTGGCTGCATGGGCAACACAGCTTGGTGCAGGCATGCCCATGTCGGTGGGGATTCAGACCTTTTCTGCACCCCAGCATTCATCAGTGGCAGTGACTCTGCCTGCCCAGGCGGGAGTGCTGGCATCACCCTCTGTGGTTGAAGGGGCGGTGCCATCTCCTCTCCGGCCATTCCCTATGCAGCCTCCACCACCTGTCCAAGCAGCGGCACTGGCACCACCCTCCCCAGCTGCAGGGCCAATGCAGGTTCCTCCCTTGCCATCACCATCACAGCCCACGCCACCCACCCCAAAATGAGCCGTGGCCCCACCATCCACGACTGAGTGCCCCCCCTGTTGGCAGTGTGCTGCCTTCTCCGTATCTGTCTCCTGCTGACATCGACACCAATGGTGACAAAGAGTGGCCCCCCTCTCGGGGGCATGCCTTCACATGGGTGAGCCGCAGGCATGCCGGGTCCTTGGTATCTCCCCGGAGCAACCTCTGCATGCTTCCCCCACGTTCTGTCACAGTCAGACCGAAAAATCAACTTACTTTTTGGGAAGCAGTTAAAATACAGGCTTTGCAGAAAGGCGATTGGGACTTGCTAGAACGGATGGGAATGCCAGGGGGTGTTGTTGGCCCAGGGGGAAGGAGGGAAGATTCGGTTCAGGAGGATGCCGACGAGGTTGAGTCAACCCTTGGGGATGAGTCACAACCAAATCCTAGCAGCAAGATTGAATCCCACAAGGGGACTGTAGCTTTTCCTGTCTTTAAATCTGTCCCTCACACAGGGCAGTTTGATAGACAAGAAGTCATGGCTTGGCATGTAGCCCAAGATTTGCAAGATAAGGTTGCACAATATGGCCTTGGTTCTACACAGGTTATGCAAATCATCAGAGCATTAAATACAGATTTGCTAGCCCTATATGACATCAAACATATAGCCCAAGTGTTGTTTCAGCCTGTTCAATTCAAACTTTTTGAAGATAACTGGAAACAGATGGCTGGAAAAGCTGCTGCAGATAATATGCAGTGTCCTCAACAGGTCTGCTGTGGGAATTGAAGCCCTTATGGGTGAAGGTCCTTTTGCTAACCCTGATCTCCAGGCAACCTCGGACCCTTTGGTTCTTGAGCAGTGCCAAAAAATAGGCAATGCAGCCATGCTAAAAACTATTGAAGCGGCTGCACCTAAACCAAAATATGTAAAAATATTCCAGATATCAAAGAACCATTTTTATCATTTGTTGAGAAAGTGGCAGAGGCTTTAGAGAAGCAGGTAGATGACGAGAGTCTGAGGCAACTGTTATGCAAACAGTTAGCAAAGGACAATGTGAATCCTGATTGTAAGAAAATTATACAAGTCATACCAGGAGATCCACCTGTAACTGAAATGATCCAGGCATGTGCAAATGTGGGTTCAATAGACTATAAGGCCTCTGCTCTGGCAGCTGCCATGTGGCACCAGCAGACAACTGCAGGGAGTGAACAACAGAACAGAAGGGTAAGGGCAAATTCAAACAGAAACAAAAACAACAAAAGAATGAAGCGCCTACCTTTTGATATGCCAAGTGTTTAAGGCATTTTGCAAATCAATGCAAGGCTAAAACACATGCTGATGGCCAACCTTTGTCTGGTCTGGGAAACGGACATCATGGGGTACAGCGCTCAGACACAAGTTGTACCTCAGGACACAGCACTGGCCCAGGATTGTTTGACCACTTTCTAGGCAGCACCTGCGGCTCAGCCGGAGTAGATGTGGGTACTGCAGAAGCAGTCATTTTGGACTCTATGTATATATATAATATATATATAATATATATATAACCTTATACAATGCGTATAAGGTTCCCTTGAGTGCCTTTGGACCTTTAGGCCAAGGGCTCAGTGCATTAATTGTGGGAAGATCTAGTACCACTCTCCAAGGAATCTTTATACATCCAGGTATCATTGATTCTGACTTTACAGGTCAGATCTGTGCTCTAGTACAGATACATATTCACATATCCACACATATTCCCCCTCTCACTATTCCAGCAGGAACTCGTATTGCTCAGCTTGTACCTTTTTGATCACGTGTTCTCAGGACTGATCAACAAGAGAACAAAGACGGTGGCTTCAGATCCACGGGACCACCACAAGTCTTTGGGACTACTAATATCTTTAATCAGCGCCCACAGATGTTGTATATTCTGATTTTGCCCAACACCAGCCTGCCTCAGATTCAACTCAGAGGTTTGGTTTGATGTGACGGTCATCTCCCTTCCTGCTTGGCCTCCCACATGGCCAATGGCCCCACTTGGCCAGGCCATTGAAGTGTGGGGGGTACAACACAGACTTTTGAAAGTCAAAGGTTTGTGTAGATCAAAAATTTTAAGGGCAGACAGCCTCAGTCAAACCCTACATTACTGCAGACCCAATCAACCTCTGGGGCCGGGATGTTTTGGCAGCCTGGGGGGCACGACTTGAGACACATTTTTACGTGGGGCCACTACATTGAAGGCATTGGAAAATATCCTACACTGCCTTTAAGGTGGCTAGTAAGCACACCTATCTGGCAAAACCAGTGGCCCCTAGCAAAAGAAAAACTGATCGCCCTTCATCAATTGGTTAAAGAACAGTTACAACAGGGACACATTGAACCTTCTACTAGTCCCTGGAATACCCCTGTCTTCATCATAAAGAAAAAATCTGCAAAATGCATATTGTTGCAGGATCTCAGAAAGATTAATGCCGTGATGAAAAACATGGGAGCACTGCAGCCTGGTATGCCTTCACCTACCATGCTCCCTGTTGAGTGGAACATCCTGATCATTGATCTGAAGGATTGTTTTTTCAGAATCCCTGATGTGGCCTCATGACATCACCTTCACTGCGTCTGCAATTAACAATTTTGAGCCAGTGCAGAGATATCAATGGAAAGTTTTGCCACAGGGCTGTAGTAACAGTCCGACCATCTGTCAATGATACGTAGCTCAGGCCTTGTCTGGAGTCCGTGAGCAGTTTCCTGACACATTTTGTTATCATTACATGCATTACATGCTAGTGGCAGCTCCTACCCAGGAGGAAGTGCTGACGGTACAGCCTCAGCTGTTCAGTGCCTTGGGCTCTTATGGATTGCAAGTGGCCCCAGAGAAGGCTCAGCAACAGCCTCCTTGGAAATATTTGGGAGTCAAAATTTTGGACCAAACCATACAACATCAAGAGGTGCAATTCATGGATTCTATTAAAACGCTGAACGATGCCTAGAAATTGGTGGGTGTTATCGGTTGGTTGTGTCCTTATTTAGGGCTGACCATGGCACAATTGTCCCCACTCTTTGGTATTTTAAAAGGGGACTCTGACCTGAGTTCACCTCGGAAATTGACCCGGGGCATGGCAAGCACTAAAGGAGGTGCAGCAAGCCCTTTCTACTCGTCAGGTGTATCAAGTAGATCCTTCCATTGATATCACTGTTTTTATCACCATTCCAGATTTACATCCCACAGGTATCATCGGCCAATGGAATGACAAATGGTCTGATCCCTTGCACATTTTAGAATGGGCTTTTTTACCACATCAGTTAAAGAAGACAGCATCCACAGTGTTTGAATTCGTCCCTCAATTGATAATCAAATGCTGTCAGCGACGTCTGCAATTGATGGCAGCTGATCCTGCAAAAATTATTCTTCCTATAGAGTGGGAGTTCTTTGAATGGAGCTTCATTAGTTGTGCTCCTTTGTAAAGTGTATTGCAAAACTTTTCAGGGCAGATTGCCTATCACCTGCCCAGCCAGTTATTATTAAGTTATTGCAAATGGCAAAAACAATCAAATTGTCATTGCGACCCAAGAATAGTCAGGTGCCAGTGCAAGATCCCACTGTCTTCACTGACGGGTCAGGAAAAAGAGGAAAGGTGATTGTTACCTGGGAGGATGAGTCTGGTTGGCAAGTGCTGGAGGGCCATGAGTCAGGTTTGGCTCAATTGGTTGAATTGATGGCTGTCACTATGGCATTCCAAAGATTCTCTCAGGTACCTTTGGATTTGGTCACTGATTCTGCTTATGCTGCAGATATAACTCAACGTTTGGATTGCTCTCTCCTCAAGGAAATCAACAATGCAGCTTTATTTTGGCTGTTGAGAGCCTTGTGGTGTGCAATTCAGACCAGAGTTGATTCATATTACGTCCTGCACATATGCCACACAAATTTGCCAGTTCCCGTGACAGAATGTCATGCCAGGACTGATAGGTTAGCTAACCCTGTGTGGATAGCACCTCAGCCTGACAAGATTTCACAAGCCAGAGCATCACATGACTTTTTCCATCAGAGTACACATACTCTCCAAAAGCAATTCCAATTAACAGTGACTGAGGCTCAAGACATTGTCAGCTCTTGTGCTGACTGTCACGGCCTCACTGCACCTTTGCCAGTGGGAGTAAAGCCCAGAGGGCTGAAGGCCCTGCAGCTGTGGCAAACAGATGTCACTCACATTGCCGAATTTGGCAGACTCAAGTATGTGCAAGTGTCCATTGATACTTTCTCTTCTGCCATGTGGGCATCTGCTCATGCGGGAGAGAAAGGTCGTGATGTGATTGCTCATTGGAGAATGGCTTTTGCTATTTTGGCCATACCTTCTGCCAGTGAAAACTGACAATGTTCCTGTTTACGTCTCACAAAAGACCCGGCAGTTCCTACAATTGTGGGGAATCTCACACAAGTTGGGCGCTCCACATTCTCCAACAGGTCAAGCCATTGTTGAACACGCTCATGGTACACTAAAGCATGTTCTGGACAAACAGAACAGGAGAATGGCTGGAGAAATTTCATACAGTCGATTGGAGAAGGTTCTATATACAATCAATAATCTTACAGTGCCACCAGATTCAGACAATCCTGTCATTGTAAAGCACTTTGTCTCATCACAGGCTTCAGATGAGATATGCATACCTTGAGCAAAGGTTTGGATACAGGACCTAAGCACAAATAAGTGGGAGGGCCTGCATGAGCTTATCGTCTGGGGTTGTGAGTATGCATGTGCTTCCACAGATGCTGGAGTGTGTTGGATATCTGCAAGGTGTGTCTACCCTGACCTGCGGCATCAGAGACAGAATGTGGACAATGCACAACCTTTGAATGGTGATCAACATGTCGATCACCAACCAGTGGACAGTGCACCACCTTCAAATGGCGATCAACACATCATTCATCAATCAGTGGACAATGTACCACCTGGAAATGGTGATCAGGATGCTGATCACCAATCAGATGAACCTTCTACAAGCAGAGACTGAACATTCATCTTTTGTGTGTTTTGAAAGTCAGCTATTGACAAGTTAGACTGCCGGTTTTTGAGCAGACTAATGAGAATTTAGAATCACTAGTTGATTTCTTGTAAAAATGACCAACAGGACTGAAAAACTTTCATGATCACTCTAAAGTGTTCTCAAGCTTCTTGAGATGTGTTTGTTCTCCTTCTGCAAAGGGCCCCACTGAGGCCTACAAACACTTTTTTTTTTTTTAAATACTTAAAGGGGGCACTTGTGGTGGAACACAGAGTGATCAGGAAAGATTCAGTTGTACCGTTCCCAGGTCTAGCCTGGAAAAACATGATAAAAGAATCTAAAGCAGAACTTAGCATTCGGTGTTTTTCTAACCATGGTACGTNAAATGACCAACAGGACTGAAAAACTTTCATGATCACTCTAAAGTGTTCTCAAGCTTCTTGCGATGTGTTTGTTCTCCTTCTGCAAAGGGCCCCACTGCGGCCTACAAACACTGTTTTTTTTTTTAAATACTTAAAGGGGGCACTTGTGGTGGAACACAGAGGGATCAGGAAAGATTCAGTTGTACCGTTCCCAGGTCTAGCCTGGAAAAACATGATAAAAGAATCTAAAGCAGAACTTAGCATTCGGTGTTTTTCTAACCATGGTACGTGATGTTTGTGCTGACCTCTGAAGGATGTTTATCTGGAGAGATGTTTGCCTTCTTGACTAATTAGGTTATTGTATAATTTCACAAACCTATCCACTTTGTAGATTGTGAAGCACACTGTAAAAGTGTTGCTTTGCTTGAATAAACTGCTTTTATCTGCAGCTTTCTGAAATCACCAGTATTGCTGTGGGTTTCGTTTCACCACTCCTAACTCTACAGCAACACTAACCAACACAATCAAATCAAAACAAACAAGTCAAAAACCATAAACCAAAGCCCCACCAAAACCCAAAGTGAAACATGATAAATAGTGAAATACAACAAATCACATCTTGTTCCTGCAGACCGTGCCTGCTCAGGCAGGGAGGTGCTGCAAAGGGCGAGGTTGGCACATACCTTGCCCAGGGACCCCTCACAGTCCCCCGGGTCCTGGCCCTACCAAGGTTTTGGGGGTGTTGGCTGTGTCTGCCTCACCCGTTGCAGCTGCTGGCACACCATGCTGGCCTCTGCCCAATCCCACTGCTCATCCAGGATTCTGCCCCACATCTGGCACTGCAGGATCTCCACAGGTCTATTGTACCAGCTCCTGCTGTCAACCAGGCACAGGGACATGGAGCTGGCTGAGTATGGGGACAGTATGGGGACAGCAGAGCTGTCACTGCCCTGGGGTGCACTGGAGAGCCCCTGGCTGCTGCTGCTGCTAGGAGCACTTGGGCAGCACTGCAGGTGGGCTGAAGTTTTACCAACACTCACTTGAGCAAAGGACAGCAGCAGCATTCCACAGGAGCAGGGAGCCCCCAGGGCAGACATCAGGCATTGTTCCAGGTGGGCTTCAGTCCCATCCTGGTGGAACAAGTCCCTGCAGACAGGTCTAGTTCCTCTCCCAAAATACTACACCCTTTGGTAATGGATGTGGCAAATCTGCACCTGAGGGGGCCACAGAGAACATGGGTGTGCAATGTCCCATTGGGAGGCACAGAGGGTTCCCTGGGTCCCCAGCACCTGAAACTCCACTCTCCTCTCACACACAGTGCTGCCATTCACCAGCCTGAGCCCTGTTCGCTCATAGACAGGGAAAGGTGAGAGTGAGGTATGGGAGCTCGTGCCTCCTAAGCAGCTGGAGGAGAGGCTGCGGTAATGCCACAATGCTTCCACGAAGTTCCATTGCATCACAGTGATTGATCTCCTGGGTTCTGTGAGGGCCCACACTGTCACACTAGCCCCTAGCTGCCATGAGCCCCCAAAGTGGCCCAGTGGCCCCTGGGTTCCATGAGCAGGCGGTTGATTTGTTGTTTCGTTGGTTGGCCCCAGCACGGACAGGGCGGCCCTGGCTGTGCTGAGGGAACCAGAAGCTCCTGCCCAAGGCCACAGCAGTGGTGCAGGAGCCGCAGGGCCACTGTGCATGAGAAGCAGCCATGCTGCTCCAGAGCCCAGCTGGGCACAACGGTGGCCTTGGGGCGCGGCCAGACGCTGCCAGGTGCAGCCACTCCTAGTGCCAGGTGCCTTCCCAGAGCCTTCCTGAGGACCGCTGGGCTGTGGTGAGAGCGCAGGTGCCTCAGGGCTTGGATGCAGCTGCAAGGGCTGTGCTGGGCAGGCAGGGAGAGGAGTAGGGCCAGAGGGTGGCCCTGGCTGGGCAGGCCTGGGCTACTGCTGAGCACTGCTGCTGCTCCCTGGAAACCCCCGGCCAGAGCTCTCTGTTCAGGGCCAAGGTCCATGGGCGCCGTGTCCATAGTGGGGCCTGAAGAGAGCGGCCCAGCCTGGCTGTGGCCTTGCGGGGCCTGGGCTGAGCTGGGCTCGGAGGTGTCAGGAAGATTAATCCACAAACACCAGAGGTTTATGTCCAAAATGGAGACAGAGGAGTCCTTTTACTTTATTCGAATAATGGGAGAGGCATGGGGCATTCCCCTGGGGTCTCTCAAATTTTTGGAGAGTGCAGCCTCCCTTTTATCCTAATTTCCTGGCCGCATTTCCCTCTCTCTTTCCCCATTGGCTGAGGCACTTGAGAGGTACGGACTTCCCAGATACGCCTGATTCCTAAGATTCCCCTCTAATGTATAACTCTCCCTTTTAATTTTTAATTCTTATGGAATTTATGGTTTTCCCCCATTGTTTCTTTCATCTTTCAATATCCTATTTCATTTATCAGCAAACCTACAGTTTGTTCGTAAGGCAGATAGCTTTTTCCATTCATCAATCAATGGAATCCTTCCCATTGTTTCCTTTATCTCTCAGTGCTAGTTTTATCTATCAGCAGACCCACAGCTTGTCTGTAAAGACAAATCTGTCATTCCTCTCAGAGGGAAAAGGCTGAGGGAGGCTGGTTGAAGCATTTTCACAAATCCAGTGGGAAACTTTCTACAGCACCATGTGCTGTACTGTGTGTTACAGACAGTGCCTAGTGGATGGGGATTCCTTCAACACACTTGAATCAAGAGTTGAATTAAACTTTTTAGTGAGCTTGTAAAAAGCTTTTGTTGCTGTGCAGCTCTCAGGCAGGCCATGGGGCTCAGCCAGGCAGTGTCTCTGGGGCACAAACATCCATGGGAGGAGCGGGGCCCTTGGGGCTGCTGGTGCTGCTCATGGAGCCTCCTCGCAAGGGAGGTCCACAGGCAGAGGTAACTCAGCTCCACACTGTCTTTTTGGGGCTTGTTCTGGAAAAACAGCCTTCTGGGAACTCAGAGTTCACTGTAACTATTAAAAGGGATTAAGTCTTTCAGCATTGTAAGGCCACTTACCTCTGATGCCTGAAAAGAGCTGGAAATAAATCCCCATAGACCAAGATCTATAAGGGCAGGTATTTGTTTATTGTAGTGCTTCTGGTGAGGGAAATATCTCCACCTAACTCACCCACCCTTGTCATGTGTTGTAGTTTATTTAAACAGTAATTATTGCTTAATATTGCAATGTCATTATAACACTGTCATATATGCGTCAGAACTAGTTTACATATTGTTATCTCATAGTTATAAATAGTTTTTCTGTACTGCACTTGCACTTTCCTAGTTTAGGTGGTCTTGGGGTCTTCAAAGAAGGTTCAAAATCTTCCTGAACATTTCAACTTTGTCTTCAGAGCATGTTGAGTAATGGTGTTCCTTGGAGCTAATCTGTCTAAATTCTCCATTTGGTGGCTAATTGGCTTTACATTTGCCAATTTCTCATTAGTATATCCTGCTGCTTCCCAATATACCTATGCTTGTCTATTTTGAAATTACTCACCTGGTGAGTTTCTGTTTATTTAAGCATTAAGGGACTAGTTAACCATATACTAGCTATTACATTGTGTAAAAAGTTATGATTCAGGTTATAATGATATCTTATAACTCAGGCAATGTAAGTATCTTGTAACTTTGACTCAAGTTATATAGGTATCACCTCCAATCAAGAGGATTTGTTTAAGATTTTCCAAAGTCTTTGTTGTGACTCTATGATATGTGGAGAGCATTTTGGTGCACTAGTGCAGGTCTGCCTATCACGGATGATCATTGCCACTGGCAATGGATGTCATAAAACCTCCCCTGATAAAACCAGTTCCATGGCAAAATAATGCCATTTCCAAAGAGCGAGAATTCTTCCCCTCTCTCTCCTGTGCGTATTTAAGGAGCTCAGATTTTTGCAAAACTGTTTCTTTCTACTTACTCCTTGAACAATGAAAAAGGAACGTCAAGGGTTTGCCAGTTCTTTCTTAGTTTTTCCAAGTCTTTTCTGAGAGCCTGGGAAAATGGTATCTGGCAGCTGAGAATCTGTAGGGTTGAGACTCCTGCCTGTGATAAAAGATCATGGGAATTAAGTGGCTCAATATCTTTGAGGCCCTGAATTTTTCATTTAGTCTTTGGCCTGGATTTTTCATTTCTTTCTGTGTTTTCATTTTAAAATTCCCCTTGAATCAGAAAATTCCATGACCTGAATGCAGTTTCTGTAAGGGTGAGTGTGGTTCTTCTCTTGCAAAGCAAAGGCAGCAGCCAAAAGGCAGGTCAGCCTCAGCAGAGACCACGCCCATGAGCTGGGGCTGCCAGTGGAGCATCAGCTGCTTGAGTGGTCTCCGGGGGAAAGCAGGGCTGTCCTTTGCTCCCTGCTGACAGCTCTGGGGGCTCTGGGAACCTGAGCAGTGCCAGATGTGTCCCCGGGACAGACCAAGATGTGAGGCCTAGCCCTGAGTCCGAGAGGGACCCTGGAGAAGGCAGGAGCAGCTCTGCTCCTCCTTGCAGGATTTGTGCCCTGCTCAGAAACAATTCTCATCCAGCGGGGACAAACACCATCCTTGAGGCACAGAGGAGAACAAAGGGCTTCCCACCTTTAACCTTGGCCCAGCAGCCGGGCTGGGCTCCATTCCACTTACGCCTGTTTCCCTCCTGTTGTGTTTCTGTTTCACTTTCTCGGGTTGAGTTTGTGTCTTGCTTTCTCCTGTTCTCCTCCTGTTGTGTTTGTTTCGCTTTCTCCTGTTGTGTTTCTGTTTCACTTTCCCCTGTTCCCCTCCTGTTGTGTGTCTGTTTCACTTTCCCCTGATCCCCTCCTATTGTGTTCCTGTTTTGCTTTCTCCTGTTGTGTTCCTGCCCTCGCAGCCCCCGCAGCCTCCGGGGCTGGGTTCCACTCTTCCCCTTTGGGTGGTCACGGTGACTCAGGGGAGGTGAGGGAGGCTCGGCTCTGCCCAGCTGAGAGTAGGGAGTCCCTGTGTCCAAGAGCTGCTTGAGCCATGGTCAGGCCAGCAGGATGTGGCAGAGCTTGGACACAGGATATGCTCAGAGCAGAAGATTGGTGTTGCTGGCAATGTTACATTAAATACAGTGCAGTAAAATTTAACACAACTGAATAAAATTTAAATTGAAATTCGTACAACTCACATTTTACACCATTAAGTACCATTTACTACAACTGACATTTAAACAAATATAGCTTATAAGTTTACATTAAATACTATTTAAATTGAAATTCATGCAACTCAAAATTAATACATGTAAATCTAATCCAATGTAATGTAAGCCTTATTTCATATAACTTAAAGTTAATGCAAGTAAATGCTATTAAAAGTAATTTAAATTTAAACAGATACAACTTAGTTTTATGCAATTAAATTTAATTTAATAGAATTTAAATTCGTACAACCTAAAGCTAATGCAAGTAAATACTGTCCAATACCGTTTAAAGTAATATAACTTAAATTTATCCAACTAAATATAGTTTAATATAAGTTTTAATTCATACAACTTTAATACAAATAAATAGAAATTATTGCAATCTGAATTTAAATTCATACAACTTAACGTTAAAGCAAGAAAATACTATTTAATACCACTTAAATTTAAACTAATACAAGTTACATTTTTTACAATTAAATACAGTTTAATACAATATAAGTTTATATCCATACAACTTAAAATTACTACAAATAAATACAAACGAATGCAATCTGAATTTAAATTAATGCAACTTAAAATTAATGCAAGTAAATATTACTTAATACCACTTAAATTTAAACTAATACAAGTTAAATTTATACAGTTAAATACAATTCACTATAATTTAAATTTAAATTATTACAACTTCCAAGTTAATACAATATAAAATAAGATTAACATCTATCAAATGGATATTAATAGCTACTAAATACCTACAAAATCAACTTTTTGCAAAAACCATGCATCTTTTTTTTGTCCCTGTGGCCAAGCTTCGTGGATTGGGAATGAACATGTTTGTATTTTCCAGTCTCAAATATTTCTGTCGCCTTGGAGTCCAGTTGATATTTTCCATTTCAGGTATTTGCCTGTGTGGGGTCCTCAAATAAAGCTCTTCTCCTTCCCTCAGGTACTCTTCAATTAGTGCCACCTGCAATCAGAAAGTAGTAATGTCCCAGGCAAGTCCATTCGCCTCCATAACAACTTTAAAAGCTGCTGCAATTAGTTTATTTCAAAACTGATAGTCATTGGAAACAAAATTACACAAAGGCTCCTCTTGGACAACTGGCTGCAGCACTGGTACCGGACTTTGTCATTATTTTTGTTTTCTCCATTTCTGTTTGTATTCAATTCCTCCATTGCTGTGGAACAGACTCCCTCCACACAGAGTTCTACTCAAAATGCAGACCCCACATCGTGGGTGGATATAAAGAATCGATCTGCCCATTGGATTTTAAGCTGAAATAATTTAAAAAACCAAAATCCTGCTCTGCCATGCTGTCAGGCCTTCAGTGGAGTGTGGCTTCTTCAGGCATAGCAAGGAGGAGTGGACTGGGAATTAATCCAATCATGGCTTCCTCTTGTATTGATCCATGTCCCGAACTGTCCCTAAAGTGCTCCTCAGCCCTGGCCTTGGACTGGAACCGTGCCACATGCTCTGGCCATGGTTTGGGTGGGTGAGGGGGAGGTATTTTTGAGAGAGGCAAGCAGGAATGCACAGTTCCATCTGCTTCCCGGGGGTGCTGAGGGCACAAGGAATCTGTAGGAGAAACTCTGCCTTCTCCTCCTCCTCCTCCTCCTCCCTTCCCCTCCGCCCCTCNTCCCCCCAGGGCTGGCCAGGGGGACCTGTCCAGGGGATGGGCTGCGCACGGCACCATGCATGATGCCATGGGGAAGCGTTTTCTGCTGTGCTGGTGAAGCTCTATGGGCACTTGTGCCTGGGCTTTGGCTCTTTGCTGCCAAGAGATCCATTGCCACAGGAGCACAGGGAGATTGGGGCTCTCCAAAGAGCCTCATGGGTTGCCTCTGCTGTGATGTGCTCGGCATAGAAACATGCAGAAGATTAGAGGGAGGATTTCTGGTGCCAGCCTCGTTTTGAAGAAGTTGAAATAAAAGCCTAGGAAATCATGGACTGGCCAAAAGTATATGGGAAGTCTGGGGAAGACTGATCCCATACTGCAGGAGTCCAGTGCAGGACTTGGTCCTATTAACCACAACCACTAAGCCCCCAGGACTCTTCATCCAGAGACCAGATTAAAGCGTCTGCACAACTTTCCTCTGCAGTTAAATATGCCCATTCTGTTTTGGGGGTAGTGCTAGTGTCTGGGTGAGCACAAGGGGCAGAAAGAGGAAGGAAAACAGGTCCCATGTGACAGGTGGAGTGTGGAGTGAGGGAAAATGAGACACCAGAACAGCAGCAGGATTTACAGCAGCTCCTTTAGGACTATGCAGCAGCATCTGCGCTGCTGGGGATGCCACCAGGAAGCAGCAGAGGAATGATGTTCCTGCCCGGAACCATGGTTTGGCATGATCTGCCTCTGCTTTCCATATTTATAGAATAGATGTGGGCTCCAGCCCCCCAGACAAGAGCTAATCTGGCACATAAGGTGCTGATATCACTGCACTGTTCCTGGTGCAGTAGATCAGCTGTGATGGTGTTTGCATAGCAGGGGTGCAGCCAGACCCTTTCAGGCTCCCAGGCAAATCACAAACACCTGAGCACAGGCAGAGGCTAAGGCACAGGATCAGGTTTCACCGGGCACTTCCTCTCTTTTCTGCCTTTTGAACTGACCAGACCTAGGGACATTTCTTGTCCAAGGAGCAAGCTGCTCTCCTGCCCTTTTCTGCAGGCTGTTACCTTACGTATTTTAGTCCACGCACGCTCTCCAGTCCTTCCTGCCATGATGTCCATGGCATCTGCCATCAGTGACTGCAGCTGTGGCACCGAGATACAAACCATCAGTATGGAATTCACAGAGAAATCATTTCTCTAAATACACAACTTAAACTCTAATTCAAATCCTTGGCACTCTGATGATTTTGTGACTCATCTTTCACACAGTGAGTATGGCCAGCTCATCTTTGCTTCAGCCCTTGCACTGCATTCTTGTGGATCTAAAATACTGTAGTATTGCCTACCCATAGTCCCCTTTCAGGGTGGTCCTGGCATTGCCTCACTCTGCACCCTTCCCAATCCCTGGGAAATGGTTCAGATACTCTTAATTCAGAGACAGAGAGACAAGGGTTGGATCCAGGATGTCCTGCCTTTAACATCAATGTTTAGGAACAAACTGGGTACTTGAGACCTGTGCTATTGCTGCACTCTAAAAAATCTTCCAAAATATTGGGTTAAGTTAAAGAGAATCCAAACAAAAGTTTTTGGAGTCTCTTCACAAGCATTTTACTTGTGACAAGGAATTAATATCTACTAGCCCTATGTCTGTAGGTATCAGCATTCCTGGGTGTGCTCAAGGCACAAGGTTTACCTACTGATGCACAGCAAGAAGGAGATGTTTTCCCCTCCTCTTTTTTCCCAATTCCCTTGGATACCATGACTTTTGGCCCCGTTGGCTGCAGCAGTCATCCTACTGCTGGCCCTTGCTGGAGCTGGGCTGGATCAGCCCAGGGCCCAGTCCCTGTTCCTCAACAGCCTCACAGATTCTTCACCGACTTGGGGCACCTCTGCAGCAAGTCTGACAAGTCACCAAGAGCAGCCAGATGGGTTTGTTGTGAGGCAGGGAGCATGTGGTGGATGGACCCAGCACAGAAAATCAGTTTTCCCTCCTTCTCCCCTCTCCTTCTCAGCTGTACCCCGATTCAGGCTGTTTTGCTGCAGGTACCTTCTGATTTCAGAGATGTCAATGCAACATGAACTGAATAATTGCAATCATTTCTCCAGACTGATCTGGGGAGGTTTTTGAGGTAGAGAAGGGATTTTCTATAGATATTGACAAGTGAGTCTTGGTGGTTTTATCAGTCACCCTTGCAGGTGATCAGCTCCTCCTCTGTCTGAAGGAGGAGGATTTGAGAACCCTTTCAGGTCCCCACATTGGACAGAGAACTTCCACAGCACAGGGTGGAAGTACAGAACTCTGCCCTGGCCCTTCCCTCTCTGTCTCTCAGCCTATGGAGGCCAAAACAAGTGTTGGAAGTCATAACCTACCAGCTTGTCATCCTCCTGCGAGACTCTCTGAAGGTAGGGAACAGTCGCCAGCTCAGCCATTGCCTGGGTCATCACCTGGGCCTGTTCCTCCCCCCGCTGCAGGTGGCTGAGCAGGCTGGCATGATGGAACTGCTCAATGGCCTGTGCACACGGGCCACGCTCATCCTGTTTGCCCAGGAAAAGAGAGGAGGTGAGAGACGGGGCACAGGGAACACCCTGATCCTTGGAGTCCTGTGCCTCAAGGCTTCTCATCTGTGTTTGTGCTGGTGGTGCTCTCAGCTGTGTGCCAGCCAGCACCTCTCAGGCCCTGCTGCTGGGACAGGCTTCAGGGAGGCAACAAGAAGACTTTCTTGCCACAAGCTCTCTAGGAGAACTAGGAAAATAAAGATGTCATCATGATAGATGGGAAGGGGAGACAGCAGATATCAAACACACAGTTTTCTCCTTTGTGAAGGGCTTTTCCATCACCCCCTTCATTGAACATCACCTGACTTTCCTGGATGGCTTTTCCAGTCTCAGGGGAGAGGCTGAGTAAAGCGTGTAGGGTGTCAACTCATGGTTTGGGTGCAGACAGGCCAATCTGTGGTTTCAGACAGATCCTGGAGGAACTGAAACCTGCAGAGGTGGTATCTGGCCTCCAGGTGTGGGAACCCAGAGCTTGTCCTTGACTGCTCTGGGAGCTCAGGGACCTGGGCAGGGGGCCCAGAGGGCTCAGAAGCCCTGGCACCAAGCCCAAAACACCTGTGGGTTGGATTTTAGTCCATGGGAGAGATTGCCAGCTTTAAAAGAAAAAATACAAGTCTCACAAATTTAAATAGATTAATAATAAGATTGTCACAGGGTGGAAAAGTAGATTTTGGGTTTTAGTACATGGGGGTGGGTGAAGCCAAGATGGAGGAACCACATGGCTTTTAGGCTTCTTCCTTCTTCTTCATCTCCTCCATGATTCTGCTGTGGTGGTGGCACTTGGTGATTGGTTTAGGTAGGATGCACATTGTCTAACGTAGGTGATAGGTATTGGAAAATAATTGTAAATAAGGTATACGTAGATTTTAGTATAAAAGATAACCACCGCCCTTCGGGCGGGGAATTGCCTCAAACTGTCGTGCTGTGAAGACCTTGGCAGGGACAGAGAGAACTGTGTTCTAGATAAGTTACAATAAACAATAATAAAAAAACCCGAAGACCGGAGATTTTACGTCTTTCTTCACCTTGGGCAAGGAAAAGGACTTTTAACACCTTGGGGACATCTCTGCAAAAGCAGAGAGAACCCCACATCCAGGCAGGCAGGAGCATGGCAGACCTGAAGTACGTTCAAGCTTTGCCTTTCTATCTTTGCCAGAGTCATGTGTGTAAAATGATGTTGTGAACCCCAGGCTGTGTGGCTGCAAAACCAAGGGGGCAGAATTGGTTTCTATGAAATGTTGGTGTGGTTTAATGAGCTTGGGTTTAGCACTGAGCTGGCTTAGTCAAAACTAGCCTGAGCAGAACAAGAAGTTGGATTGCACATTTGTATCCACAAATGAGGAAGAGGGCAGCAGAAAGAAATGTTTGTTCTGTTAAACCCCAAATACATTATTTTTTCCTCTCCAAGTAAGTTGTCATGCTTGAATCTGTAGCTGAAGTTTGGCCGTTTTAAATTTAGCTTATGTGTGATGGAAATAAGATGGAATCATGTTTGTAGCTTGAAGACACTTGCGGAATACTTTAAAGGAAACAAAAGTGGCCCAGTCTCTGTCAGGGCTATAAAGAGATGTCAGTCCCCAGCAGCAGAGCAGCTCTGGCTCTGTGCCCATCTCTGTTCACAGGTAGAACTGGCACTGCCCTCTGTTGCTTGGGTCAGAGGTTCGGTTTTGCCAGGATCACTGAACGGTCTAAAAACTGAAGGGAAAGGGAATATGTTTCCCCTGACAATGGGTATGGACCTGGCAGCTGTTTGTTCCAACTCAGTGACTCTCTCTTTTCCCCTGAGGCTTTCCTCCTCTCTGTGGCAGCTCCCACACCAATCCCTCGGGCTGGTTGTGAGCCCACAGGCCCGTGGTCCAGCCCAGTTCCCTGTCTTTGCTGCTGTGGAGGTGGCACCAGGGTAGTCCTTGCCTAAATCATGGGGCTGCTGTGCCAACCTCCTTGGAAAAAAGGTCAGTCAGCTGCTGCCTTCCATGGTGCTGGGGTTTCACCTGGGTTTTCTGGGAGTTCACTTGTGTTTCAGCAAGAATATTTAAATGTCAGAGGGGAGGTGTAAAGCTGTTGGAAAATACTGCTGTATGAGAGCAGTGTAAATTTCTACAGTGGGGACTGACTTGGGCAGTCCTAAGGCAGAACTCTGCTCTCATCTCTGACAGGATGAGTTTCTTTTCCCTGTGTCCTGAAACCAGACCTCTCTGATTATCTCTGCTTGAACTGTGTGCTCCTGTTCCTCCAAATTTGTTTATAGAAGAGGGGAGTCATGGGGAATGCAAAACCTGACTGATTTTAAAGTTTTTTCTCTTCCTGTTACTCTTTTGAGACTGCAGTAGTTGTAGTAGAGGAGTGTCACCTCCAAAAGCAAAGAGAGAATTGGAGAGGGGTGTAAAAAAAATTAAAAATTGCAGTTTTTCTGGGGCTTCCAGAAAGTCCAGGATTTTATTGTGTTTCCAGTATCCAACCCACACTCTGTCTGTAGTTGTAGCTTCTCGAAGTGCATTGAAGGCAATGCCCCCAGCAGGAACAGATCCTCCCCTTTCACAAAGCTGCCACTTGCATTACTCTGCACTTCAGGAACTGGGACTTTTGGTCATCCAAAGCCAAGAGCAAAGGGCTTCAGGAAAACACTGCAGAGAAGCAGCTGTATTTCCTCAGGGGTGTCTGCCCTCCATGCACTTCACTTTCCTTGTGCCAGTGTGGATGCTTTTGGCCAAGCCCTGCACACCTTTTCCTCAGCACTCACTGCTGCTCCAGCAGCTGCCCTCTACAAGGAAAGGACTCTGAGCTTCCCCAGATCTCCAGCTCATGTTTTGTTTACCAGAGAAAAAGCTAAGAATTGCGTGGAAACAGTCTTGTCTATGTGCAAATTGATTGTTGACCTTTGTGATAATTGTCAGCACCAGCGCTAAAAGCTGTGTCCATTATGGCAGAAAGGATGGAGTAGAGGTAACTACCATCATGTGGCTTATGGTTGTAACAGATAGGAAGGTTACTTCACAGCTTCACTCCACAGGGATGTGGATCTCAATCACTAGAAATGCTTCAAGTAGCAAGGATTAACTCTTGATGGAGCTCTAGGTGGGAGATGCAGTCTACTATGGGTATGAAGTAGAATAACTGTGTTGGTGGTTATGTGAAGTAGGGATATAATATCATAGACCATAAAGACTGGAAAAAATTGCATGCAGAGGGACTTTCAAGAAACTGTGGTCACTGTTAAGTCATTAGGACTCCTTTTCAAAAGAGTCTAAACCCACTGGAACTCTGTTCCTAATGCAAATGCTCTGTTCACAGAGCATTTTTGGATACTGGAGGAGCACGTGCAGCAGGAATTACCCCCCAAAAGCACATGTCCTTCCCACACACCACATACCACAATGGGATGGGGTACTCACCTTTATCTTTGTGCTTCCTATAAAAGCCATGGCTGCCACAATCCTTTCCCCAGTGTTCTGCCAAAATGTTTCTGCTTCTTCCTCCATGCTGGGACTGAAAGTTATTTTCTGGCCTAGGAGGTGAAATCACAGAATCAGAGGTTATGTTTATTCATCTCCACTTTCTTTAGGGGATCTGGCAGGATGTTGGGTCAATGGGACAAGGAGTGAAGGGGATGAAAGAGCTGCTTGGGTCATCAGGGCCACTGGCACTGATGGAAATAGGTCCTGAGACTCCTCTTGCCCCCTATTTAATGAGGATTGTGGGGGTCACCCCTGAGCCAGGCCAGTTCTTAAGTAGGTTGGCACACCTGGAAAGACTGGCAGTTTTCGAGTTACAAACTTTTCCACGGTTTTTCCAATCTCTTTGTTTCTGAAGCCCATAGTCAGTAAGTACTGCTGGCCAGGATGAGATTCAGCCTTCTCTGGCAACAGGTGAATTCCATGAGGATCTGCATAGGGAAAGGAAAATAATTTCCACTGTCACATTTCCTTTCAGCTGTAAGAGAAGTTACTTTTTTGCAGGAAAATAAGGGCAGTCTAAGAAGGAGTGAAATGGTCTCCAGAAATCTTGCCAAAACACAGATGACAAGACTAACACATCCAGCTCTCACAGGGCTGTGAATCTTAGGGCTCTGCAGCCTTTTGCATCAACAGTTTAAATTTTGCTGATGCCTAAGATAAAGCACATTCTGTCCAATTCTCCACAGCAGTGTGGAAGTGTCTGAAGGCCAAGCAGCTCAAACTCTCCAACTCTCTCCAGCTCTTTTGAATCCAGCTGCATAAACACAATCCACAGTGCTTAAGGGCAGCTGAAACCTGCTGTTACCTGTAAATATATGCTGCATGTAATCAGGGTGCTTCTCAGCAAAGGTTTTGTGGGCCTCCTTTATTTTGTCAGCCTTGTCCTCTTTCTCGAAAGGAGTGTAAAGAACACAAAAAGAGACTTCTCCACTGAGGGCTTCTTCAGTCATAGCCTAAAAAAGGCAAAGAAATGATACATTTAATGTTGGGTAGAGGTTAGTTTAAAAAACCCAAACACAACAATCAGGCATTTTGAATGGAGACTACATGAGCCTCCATCTTCAAGGATGAGACAGGGATAAGAGAAACTGTCTTTCAGATGGAGAGAAAAAGTGATTCCATGCTCCATGAACTTCACATCAGGAAGACTTATGAAAAAATGCCCTCAGCATTGTTGTGTCAGGGGAGGTTTAGGCTGGATATTAGGCACAGGTTCTTCCCCCAGAGGGTGGTCAGGCAGTGGAACCGGCTCCCTGGGGAAGTGGTCACAGCTCCAAGCCTGACAGAGCTCCAGGAGTGGTTGGACAATACTTCAGGCACAGGGTGTGACTCTCAGGAATGGACCTGTGCAGGGCCAGGCATCAGTTTCTATGATCCTTGCAGGGTCCCTCCCAGCTTGGCCCATTGCATCATTCCTGCCCAGGCTGTCAGTTGTTACCTGCCAGTACAGCTGGAGGAGGTCACTGGTCTCCAGTTCTGCGTCTTCGGCCAGGATGTACAGACACTGCGCCACCATGGCGCTCCTAGGGACAAGAGCAGAGAGGAGTGTGCAGGCAGAGAAGAGGCTCTGTGGTCAGGCTGAAAGGAGGTCCTATTCAAAGAGTGTCAGGTGAGCCTAATACCAAAGATTACATAGAACTCCCAGTCCTTGTCCAGCTTTTAAGTGTGTTGCAATCTGGAACGCAGAGAGTATTTCTCTGCATGTTTTAAGGGATCCAAACCCTCTGAAAAATACTGCTTTTATCCTTTGTCCATGGGAGAGGCTTCCTAGGCTTTGGGATGAGACAGAATTTTCATTAATGTAAATTAGATAGTAGCATAATATGTAATTTATCACAGGGTGAGAAATGTAGATTTTTTGATTTGTTGGAATGGTAAGTAAATGAAGACAAGATGGAGGATCCTTGTGATTTTTAGGCTTCTTTCTCCTTCTTCATCTACTCCATATTCTGCAGTGTTTTGGGTCACTACATGATTGGTTAGAATTTGCCACAGTGCAGTGTAAAGTGAATTGAAGTTTAGTTAGTAATTGGTAGAAAAGTAGAAATAATGTACGTTCTTAGTGATAATTGGGTGAATTATCTTTAAGAGGACCTTGAATCTGTGTGTTAGAGACTTTTTTACGCTTTTGGCTTTTTCAACTTTGAGGCTTTTACTTTTAGACTTTTTAGGCTTTTTCAGGTTCACACTAGGCTGGTGTAAAGTCTGGTGTGCAGAAATTGTAGATAAGAAAAGAATAAGCAACCCAAGAAAGAGATCAACCGTGAGTCCAGTTCATTCTTTTACCAAACAAGGACTTAAAGACTAACCTCTCCCTATCAAGGGAGAAACATGTAGAAGTTATAGAACTCTTACATAGATAAGCATCAGCAAACACATTTTTAGCTCCCTGAAGTCCCTGCCAGCAAATAGCCCCAGATGTCATTTAGGGCCACAGTTGGGATTATTCACATTACATCAACTGGGAAGACTGGAGCTCTGCTGCCCCTGATGTCAGACACACAAAGCCAGTGCAAAGCTCCCACGGATTTGGGAAAAGCCTGGCTCCTAGAGGATGTGTCGCTGCTGAGACCTGCAAGGAAAGAGATATAGAGGAGCCCTGTGGAAGCCCAAGCAGCAGAAGTACCTGGCAGCCTCTGAGTATCTATGCAGGCACCGAAAGCAAGCGGCTTGGCGCAGGTGATTGCAGAAGTGAGAGGGGTTCTGAATGATGCTCCTTGGGGAGAGAAGAGGGATGGACAAGGTTAGACTGGGATTTCTGACATCATTAAAGCTCCTAAGAATCAAGCAGTGACTGAGACAGACACCATATGCTCTACAACATACAAGACAGACACTTCTGCTCTACAACTCAGTGCTACATCTCAAATGTCAGTGAACTCTCTCTTTGCCTCACTCTCCCTCTCTCCAGCTGTGATCGATGAAGAAAATATTACTAAAAATATCACTTAAAGGTTCATTTCGTTGTGGTTTAATCCTAAATGCAATTTCATTAGGCGTTTGTGTATTGCTCTAGAAAAAATGTTCCATGGTAATATTCTCTCTCTGGCATACCTTTGGCAAAACTGCTACAGCACAAACTCTTGTTAACTCCCAGCTCCCCAAACAGGGGTAGTAGGCCCATATCTGTGGAAGTGCTGTGCATCTGGAATGTGTTGGAAGGTGAACCTGAGATATTTTGAAATACTCTCTGTACAAGGCTTAAGTGCAATGTGGGTGAACCTTGGCCGGTGTGTCAGACCCTTCAGCAGATGTGATTAGTCCAGTCTAAACACCAGTGCCACATTTAAGGTGTTCTCTTGATTGCTCTTTTCTCACTATTGGACTGGTTCTTCCTGCACAGCATTTATTCCTAATCTTTGTTTCATTTTGGATTTCAGTCTCAGCAGTGAATCCAATCCATATTTCCTCTTACCTGTGTGAATGATGCAGAGCAAGGCCAGGCTGCCCCAGTTTTAAGTAGCAGATGACGAGCTTTGACTCAATCCAACTGGCAAGCCTGGAAATATCATCTGGAGAGGACTTCAAGGGATCCTCTGTAGCAAAGCCTTTACTGCAAAGCTGCACATGAAATAAAACCAAATATTAGAATACACCATTTACTGGGTGGAAATTATTTTTTGTGACTGATCAGTCAAGAAAACAGAATTCTAATAGACTCCGGCTTTAACTGTATTCAGCATTACAAAAATCAGTACAGAGGACAGAAGGGTCTTTCAGGGATGTTCTGGGTTTTTTTGTTTCTGAGGAAAGCTGGATTTAGAGACTGCTGAGGAGCACCAGCCCTACAATTCTGGGATGTCCCAATCACTCTGTCTGAAATCCCAGGGATTAATACCTTCATCCATTTTCCTGGTATGTCGATTCACCAGCCTTTCCTCTTAGGAGGAGACAAGTCCTCCTTTCTTCTTAAGTGACCTGTGGTGCTTCCCCTACCACAGCTCATTTCAGAATATAAGGGGCAAAAAAACACTTAAAAATGTTATCATTTTACTCACTGACTGCTATAATATTGATAGCTTTAAAAATTACATCAGTATTGTATAAAAAAAAAATAGGACTAGTATATTTACTTGTAAACTGGGAAGTCCTAATATTTGACAAATGCTTTTGAATGAAGTTTGGTAGAACAGTGCTAAAAAGAAGGTGCAGTTGGTCCCTTTCTCAGGGTTTCAAGTGCCTGGCTGTAGGGATTGGAGCAAGAGTGGAGAAAAAACATTATCTGGGGCAGAAGAAAAGTTCCCCAGTTATTGAGAGTGCATTTGTTGCTGATAGAGCTAAGATTAAAGAGAGGAGCATTTTTTTCACCCTATAGGACTTCCAATTTCCTCCACACATTAATACAGTTAAGAACTTGGAGAAAAGCACGAAATTACCTGACATTCTTTGGTTCAGTCCAACATTTCCCCCCTTCTGTGGTTTATTTATAACTCCCAATTTTCAGCTTTTTAATTCCCAATTTTCAGGTGAAATCGCATCTCAGGATTTCTCTCCAACCCTAGGCATTCCAGGTTGGTGCCCCTGATTCCCTTTGCTATCCCTGCCCCAGGGAGTGCAGAGAGACCCCTGGCTTTGCTGTGCAGGGGTCACGCCTGCTGTGCAGGTGTACCTGCCGTGGCTGTGCTGTAGGGTTACAGCCCTTCAGCCCCGTACCTCCAGTGCCGTGGAGAACCTGGCGGCAGCTGCTGCGAAATCCCGCTGCCTGCACCGGGCACTGCCCTCCCGCAGGACCACCAGGAGCCCTGCGCCAGCTTGGTGCCACCGGCTGTCCCCTGGGGCTCGGACAGGAGGCTGAGCCACTGCTAGTGGCACTGCTGGTGGCACCGCTGCTGGTCCCGGCTCGCCAGACTCAAACTCAGTGTCCGCCTCATCAGCGCAGATCAACTCCGCTTCTATTTCCCTGAGCCTGGAGGGAGGAATGTGCAGCGGAGTGCTCGGGAATGTCCATGTGCCGCTCTCTGCTGGTGTTTCTGCTTTTGTCGCGGGCACATTGCCATGGCTTCCTGCTTTCCGTTTGTGGCTCGCTTTGTCTCCGCCACTCTGGGCTCGTTCTTTGTGTTCTTTTGCCTCCTGCCACGCCTGCAAGAGAGGGAGCGGGGCGTGAGGTGTGAATCGTGGGATTTAAAGTCATTTTAGAGAATCACAGAATGGTGTGTGTTATAAATAAAGGTGTATCAAATTCGCTTGTATGATTTCAATGTAAGTTATGTCATATCAGTTGTGTATAAGGTTTTGTTTAAATTGCTTTATTAAAATTGTAGCTTTTAGGTTCTTCCTATGACAATGTAGCTTTTAGGTTTTTCTTTCTCTGTGTTGTAACCACTAAACCTAAGTATCAGACCTCGCTAGAGGCAACCTTGGATGGGCGAAGCCGCGCCCAGGAGTACCTGATAAATGCGTTGATAAGCAAACCATTGTATCACCTCGAAGCACCGGGACCCGCCTAGAGGACAGCAATTTGGAAGGAAACTGAATAAAGATTGTATCAAGACACATATGTAAACGAGGCAACCCCGGAGAACTGATGTGATTAAACATAAAATTTACTCATATGCATCAGGATTCCCGGCACTGGCCTACACAAATGTAAAAATCCTCCGAAGGGGGGAAAATGAAGGAGGGAGGAAACCCGGAGAGGAATTAATCAAACATTTAGACTGTACTGAAATTTAAACTAACCCAGGAGCCAGCATTGTTCCAACATCAGACCGAAAGGATGAAGTCAGAATATTCTAAGAGACAAAGAAGTTCCTGGCCCTGGGCTAAATAAACTGTATAAAACCCAAACGCAGTGAACAGCAAATCGTGAACTTCACTGGACTGCTGTGACAGGGGCAGAGTCCTAGTTCACCCTTTGCCTAGGCATTGAACCCCCGTGGCCCGGCACTCTGTCGGTACTTTTTCTGTTTTCGATTACTGTCATTTTGATCATTTGATTGGCATAAAACTCTGTTCATTTCTATTTTTTATATTTTTGTTGTTCTAATAAATTCTGTTATTTTTTATTGTTCAAATTTGACTTATGAAATTTATTTTGATTCGGCCTGACCGAGGCACCATCCATAACAGTGCGGGTTGGAAAGGACATCAAGAATCATCTCATTCCAGCTCCCTGCCATGGGCAGGGACACCTTCTGCATCAAGAATCATCTCATTCCAGCTCCCTGCCATGGGCAGGGACACCTTCTGCTGTCCCAGGCTGCTCCAAGCCCGGTCCAGCCTGGCCTTGGATGCTGCAAGGGATCCAGGGGCAAGCACAGCTTCTGTGGGCACCCCAGGCTAGGGCCTCAGCGCCCTCACAGCCAAGAGTTTCTTCCTAATGTCCATTCTAAATCTCTTTCAGCTTAAAGCCATTCCCCCTTGAGCTTGTCACAGCGTGCCTTTGCAAAATGTCCCAGGAGAGCTTGGGTTTTTTTCCCAGAAGTGATTTCTGAAAATGCTTTACCATGGATTTTAGCACCAAAAAAGTTGATATGAAGGGGCAATACATTAAAATCAGTTGTATTCCATTCTTTTAACTTTACTGGATGCATTGGTATAAATAGATTTGGAACTTAATATTAAATTAATGATGAAAGGAAAACAGAATGAAATACAATACAAGTATTTGGGGGGAAAAACTCATAGTCCAGAGTGGAGATCTAATGTTCCTTCTCTGCTTTATCCTGCTAAGAGGAAGGCAGGTATTCTGTCCTATTCCAAAGTACCACCTGAAATGCCACTTCGGATCCCAGCAAGCGTGGATGTTCATTCATGGAGAACCAATTTCAAAATCTGCTTAAACATACAAAATCCACTTCTGCTCTGAGCACCTTGCTAGTGTTTAGGACATGTGTTACTGTGATTACAATGAAATTAAATAGCACCATCAGAGATCAGGTTCCTGTTCTGTTTGTTCGTGTTCACCATCAAAGATGTTAAACTGACATAGCAGAGAAAAGAAGCCTTTTTCGGGTAAAATGGGGATCCAGAAATCAGGCACAGAGAAATGAAGCCCACTCAGGGACACATAGGAGAGTGGACACATCGGAGAGTCATGACTGAGCAGCTTCCCTCTTGTTGGGTTCCTGCTGTTCCCTTCCCTAAGTCCCGTTTCAGAGCAGTCCTGAGCCAGCTCAGCACAGCTGTACTCACTTCAGGGGCTCTTGAGGAAGGTCCCTGTTGAGGAAACATGTGGGAGGGGAACTACTGTCCCAGTCCAAGCTCCTGGGCCATCTGGAAGAACACAGGGATGAGCACACCCAGGTTTGCATGGCTGTCCGTGAGGATGTTGGTCCTAAATGCTTTCCCAGCCTACCCCAACTCTGGAATTCCAGCTCAGCTCTTTCTCCTGTCCTCAGGAATCCTTTCAACCCTGTTGTTTGAAAATGGAACAAACAGAACCTGGTGGAAGGCACCATACTTGATGAGAACACCAGAAGGGAAGTTGCTCAGAGCCCCATCCAGCCTGGCCTTGAACACTTTCAGGGCAACCTCTGTTTCCTGTGGGCAACGTGTACCAGGGCCTCTCCACCTTCCTCACCATTCCTCCTCCAGGGAGGAATTTCTTCCCAGTATCCAATCGAACCCTGCCCTTTGTCAGTTGGAAGCCATTCCCCCTCATGCTGTCCCAGATGGTCTTTGGACAAAGTCCCTCCCCAACTCTTCCTGAGTCCCTTCAGGGGCTGGAAGGAGCTCTAAGGTCTCTGTCTTCTTCAGGCAGAGTGGTTCCAGCTCTCGCAACCTTTCCCATAGCAGAAGTGCTCCAGCCCCCTGAGCACCCTCTGGTCCTTCCTGCGGCTCCTCTGGGCCACAAGGAATCATCTGGGAGGTTATGGGGAGATACCCATTGTGGTCCCTGGGCAGAGGCTGGGCTGTAAACTGAGGCGCTGGGAATGCAATGAAAAACTGCTCCTTTATTTGTGTCTGCAGTGATGGCAATAAATGTGCGTGTGCCCTGGCATGGCCAGGAGCCCCCATTCTTTGCCAGGCCTGTCCCCATGGTCAGCACCAAAGCTGCCACCAGCTCTGGAACAGCCCCTTTTGGGAACCCCAAAGGGAATCATTCCCCAGGGTCCAGCCCAAGCCCACTCAGGCTCCCTCTGGGCCTGGCACAGGGAGAGCTGCCCCTTCCCCACTTACCTGCTGGGGCTTCATTGGCCGTTCTGGCAGTTGCTGGGTTCCAGTTCCACATCCAGGGCAGTTGGAGAGCCCTTGCCCCAGCCCAACTGCTCCCTGTCCTGGCACCTGCCCCACAGCCCTCCCCCAAGGCCCTTCCCCACCACCTGGCCAGCCCTGGCACGGACAGGGCACATCAGACATAGCTCCTGCACTGCCGCTGATGCTGGCAAGGTGGGGATGGCTGCAGGGCCACCTCCACTGAGGGTACTCAGGAGCTTCCAAACCAATCCCTCCTGCCCCTCCTGGGATCCACGTGCAACTGGGCAGGGGCAGGGGCTGGCACTGGGCTGGACTTGTGCTTGTGCTTCAAATGATCTCAAATACTATTTTCCTGTGGGAGCAGCAGTTGCTGCTGTGCAGTTGGTTGCTGGTACTGAAGGGGATGTGACCCAGGTCCAAACGTGTCTCTGTCATTTTGGGCCCAGTTTTCAGAGCTGCTGAACACAACTCTGCCAAAGTTAAACACAATCTTTGTGGTCAAGCACTTTGAAAACCAAACTCAGAATTGATAATAGCTCTCATCCTGTCTCCAGCTGTTGTTGTCCAGAATTAGATTTAAGATTTTTTTAGATTTTCATGTGAAAGGGCTTTTCAATGTGTTCTTTCTGCAAATATTGCAGGCAAGTGACTAATTTTATCTATGCCTTACCTTCAAGCCTGGGAGTACCTGACTTTGGTGAAAGTCATTTTTAAATGCACATCAAAGCATAAATAACTCAAATCATATTTCTTCCCAGCAAGAATATAATAGGTCTTTGGTGCAATCTGCCTTAAAAAAAATGGAGGATGACCATGAAAAATATCTTAGAAAATATGGATTTTTTTGTTCATATTCTGAATGGCCAGCTGGGCAAACCCTGCTGTGGTTTGGTGCAGAAACTCAAGTCAGATTTCTTTTGTATCTCTGAACTTGCTAGATTATTTGTTTTTTTCAGGAGCCTCATGACAGTAAAGGAAAATGAGGTTTCTCTTTTTTGTATAGTTGGGGTCTGTTATTATTTATTTATTTTTATTTTTCAAGACTCCTAAATCTTGCACTTTATTAATAGTGGCTACTGTAAAATTAAAAGAAATCTTTCATTGCAATGGAGAAGTTACAATTTTGGCAGCTGCTTGCCCTGCCCTGTTATATATCATTGCTCTACGTGAAGCCTCTGCTGCTGGGGCTCCCTCTTTTCCTGGTTTTGGAAATTTGACGGCATTGCTCACATGTTAGAAAGAGAGAGTTCATTCCAATTAAATTTATTGCCTGAGCTCTTCTAGTCCCAGTGTTCGAAGCTTGTTTTCTAACATTTTTTACTTTCTCAGCTTCTGTTAATACTTGTGATTTTATAACAAAATGTTCTTGCATGGGATTTTGCAAGATTCTCTAATCAGCTTTCTGTTTGGTTCTTGGATTTCTTAATGCTGGGTTGTAACTAAATGCAGCGTTTTGTGAGGGAATCTTTCATCCTCAGCAGGGCAGGATCCAGGGGGCTGTGTGGGGTCCCTGGGCAGGGCATGAGGCCAACCTGGCCCTCAGCAGCACCTCCCTGCCCGAGCAGGCACCATGTGCAGAGGCCGTTGAGGATGTGGGAGTCATTTGTTTTGTTTTATTGTTTATCATGTTTCACCTCTGGAGTTGGGTGGAGGTTTGAGTTTATGGTTGTTAGTTTGTTTATTTTGTTGCTGATGATTTTAGTTTGGGGTTTTTATGGGAGGGGGCATCTTTTTGTGGTTATTATTTTTAATTATTATCTTTTCTGTTTTATAATTAGCAAAACCCTTCCCTGCATGTTTTCAGCCAGATCTAGGGTGAAAGGAGGTGGAAGTTGGTGCAAAGGAACTGTAACGGTCACTACAAAATTCAGTGGAGAAGTCTCACATCACAGGAAGTGAGGCAGGGCCCAGGTGACCACTGAGAAAAAGGGCCAGGGGCTGGAGGGGATAGGCAGAGTTGTCCATCCCGTGATGGGCCTCAAGGTGTTGCATTGCACTGATGTATCACTGAGTTATTATTTTGCACTGAGGAATTTATTATGTATCACATGTTTCATTCAGTGCACTCTCGAGTCCTGTAGTTAGGTTAGTTCCTCCCTTCACCCCTCCCATCAGTTATTTCCCATTGGCTTTTGTTCCCTTCCTCCGCCCCCCTCCCCCCGAGTTTAAAATTTCCCCCCTCGAGGTGTTCAGTCACTTTTCTTCCTCTTTTTTCTCTCCTTCTTCCCCTCTTTCCCTCTCCCCCACTCCCTGGGAATTGTTCCACCATTAAATCTTTGGGAGGTGGTCCCAAGAAGAAAGAGTGCCTCTCGTCTTTTGCTTTTGTCCTTGTCGGTTTGTCGGGGACCCTGAGCTAGCCAAATTGTCCCCCACGGAGCAAATACAACACCAAGGAACTGTTTTTTCCATTGGGCGTGGTCTCCTTAGGATACCCTGGATCAGCATCAACTGCACAATGCTCTTATCACCTCTTCAAAGTGGGCATTGGAGTCTTCATCTCCAGCCCTCAACCCTCTCTAATTGACTGTACAAATACTGAAGACTTGACAAAGGGGAAGGCCCTCATCAGGCCTTTCTTCATTTTAATGAGCCCTGGGGTGTATTTGGAGCTCTGAGTCCAGGACCCTCAGAACCTGAGAGGAGAGAGCAGCAGTCCCTTAAGAAATCCAAATCAGAAGAGAAAACCCCAAGTGACTTCAAGCACTGAGAGTTGCCACAGAAAGCCCTTTCTGATGAAGCCTCCCCAGGGCCTCGTTAGAGCTGAGAATTGGAGGCTGTGATTGCAGGCAGGCAGAGGCACTGGGCAGGTGGCTCTAGTGCTGAGCAAACCCTTGCTTTGATGGAGCAGAAGGGCCAAGGCCCGAATCCCGGTCCCTCGTGTTATAAATAAGGGCCAGGAGACAAACTCCTGTTTGATGCCTTTATTAGAAGACAGCTCTGGGTGGGGAGCCTAAGGGATTGCGCACACTGCCACTGCTCCTAGGAGCGTCGCATAGGAGGAGACGATCAGCTTTTCCTGGGGGCAAAACTGGCACTTCCCTCCTCACGGGAGACTCCAGGAGGACACATGCTGCCTCGTCATCTGGGGATCCCATTCCAGACTGATTATTTTTCAGTTATGGTGACACTATCCAGACTGTAAATGTGGAATAGATAAGTAGTCCCTTATCTTGACTGCCAAGATATGTCCTTTTTAGTCCTTTTTTACATGTTGGCTGGTTGTTTGTAGGGGTTTTTCTCTCCCCATGGTACCTAGTGTCCCCTTATTTACATATGGTAATGTACGCAGCTCTGGGTGCCACTTTGGGGAAGCTATGGAGGACATTCCCAAGGATGTGCAGGTAGTACAGAAACAAGACAAGAAGGAACAATTAGGGGAATTTAACTAACAAGAACTTTTTAACAACCAGGTAACAAGTATATATTAACAGTGATTAACAGTGACCAACTTTGCTAAGCAAAGGAAAAAACTGTGTGTTTATTTACCACACCTGGGACAGGAGATCCTGTCCCTCCCAGAGCCCAGGGCTCTCCCTGGAGGCAGCCTGGGCTGTGCTGGGCAGCGCCAGCAGGGAAAGACAGCAGCATCACAGTGCCCAGCACCCCCAGGGCTGCAGCCCCAGTGCCACAAGGAGAACCTTTCTCCTTACAGATCTCCCTGATGCAGACAACTGCCGTGGCCAAGGGGATGGAGAGCTCAGGCACCTGCAGGCAGGTGCAGACCTCTGGGGGAAAGACCCTCTGGGCAGGCAAGGATAGGGGGTCCTCTCTGGTTTTGCTCATTTGGAAGCATTTCTCTATGCCAGGATGCACTGGAGACTCCTCCTGGCATCTGCCAGAGTCTTCTCTCTAGGCACTTGCTATCCCAGGTAGCAGCCACAGACTGCTCCAAGGCAGGTACCTGAGATGATTTTTGTTTTTTCCTGGAAACTGGATCTTCTGTGAATCTATCTGACCTTGTTCCCTGGCATCTCCCAGAGTTTCGACCTCCAGTTTCAGGACAAGAAATCCTGTCTGGCAGCTGTGGATTGCTCCAGAGAAGCTGACTTTGATCGAGTTTTGCTTTTGCAGTGACCCTGTGTCTTCCAGGATCTCCCTGGGACTCCTCCCAGACATCTCCTGGAGTATTTGACACATAGAGCTGAGAGCCCAGGTGGCAGCCCCAGAGGGCTCTAGGGAAACTGCCCGCGGGGGATTTGGGCCAGGAAAGATCGAGCTATGCAGGCCTGGAGGAGCAAAGGGGCAGCCCCGCTGTGCCGACTCAAGAGCAGCTGAAAGTGGCTCCTCT
>VYXF01004072.1:0-26095 GCA_013397295.1 Polioptila caerulea
AAAAGCTAAAAATTAAGGCATCACTATTTACTTAAAAACTGGTGACAAAGGTAGTTTGGAAAGATTTCCAAAACCAATACATCTTTGAAAATAATAATTGTGTAGTTGGATTTTTTTTAAGAGCTGTTTGTCTCTTATATTGCCAATTTTCAACTTCCCTAATTCTTATTGACCACAACTGAATATGAAATTACTAGTTTTGTGCTGTCTGTTCCCATAGAGGTTATTTTCTTAATTATTGTAGGATTTCTTTTTTTTTGTATTTCTGCACTAGTTTTGAAAAATATGGACTTTTTTTCTTTTTCTTTTAATGAACTTTTTAAATACAAGGTAAACCTCAATTTTTCTGGACTTCTTTTTTTTTTTAATATATTTGTTTGCAATCTCTATAAAAAATATCTCTTTCCTAATAATATACATATCATATTAATTCATTCCTTGTTGAATATTGCTGCAATGAAATACAAGAAAAAAATAATTATGCCTGCAGTTCTTGTTTAAAATATTCTCCCCCTGTGAAGTTTTTATTTCTTCAGGCCGGGATGGACAAAAGTAATAGTAACCATTCCTCTATCACATTTACCTCTAGCAGAATGCCATTTCCTAGGTCTGTACAGTTTTTTTGCCTTTTGAGTTATAAGTAAATTTCTTGGCTATTTTATCTATGCAATGCTTTTTCCTTACTGACTTTGTTCCATGTGTTACACATCACGAATTGTGAATCAATAGTAAATCACTTTCAGCAGTCTAGCAGCATTGTATTTACCATATTGGCCAGATCAGAAAAGGTCTCAGGCCAAGATGGAAATATGGAGCTGTGCCTCAGTTTAGCGTGGGTACCTCCTTCAATTTAAACTGCTAATTAGACCTGCTCATAAGTAAACATTATTTCCACAAGGCTTCCTCTTCTACATGTGCAAAATGCATATTACCTGTACACTCATAGGCCTTAAACTTGCCTAAAGATTTTTTCCCCCCAAATGTTTGAAGATGATAATTAGCTGAGAAATACTGGCAATGGAAGGAAAAGTGTAGTACACAGTGACAAGAAAATATTGAATTTTTATACTCATTAACTCTGCTAAACAATTATAATAAAAATTATATAAAACCAGTTATAATAATTATATCTTTATGGCATATTGTGCTGAGCAACATAAATTTGTGGCAGTAATTATGAATTGTGCATAGGGATGGATAATAAACTCTTCAATCCAGATATATGCCTAGTGTGTCACATATCACACACTGGACTGTATTGAAGAACTGGACAAGTGATTACATTTTAAAAAATGGCCTTGTGTGTGTCTGTGTTTCTTGTTTTTATAAGTATTGTAAAGAGTGATACTGCACAACTAAAATTATCTCTATGTATTCATCAAGATTTCTATTGAAAATGGGTTTTGACTCAAATTGCATACTTTTCTAGTCTGAATTTCAATTATATTAAAAGAAAAGTTGAGAAAAAACAGCAAAAACCCATCAAAATGCTACAGCTTCCTACCAACTTTTTAACATACATAAAATCTCTTAACTGTTTCACCAACTGAAAACAGAATGACTGTATGGAAAGGTTGCCTCTGTTACTGTATTTTGTTGAAAGTAATATACAAGGTCAGTGAATAATATTAATTCTGCTTGGGGATAGTATAGCAAATATATTTTAAATCAATATTAAAAAAAAAAAAAAATTAAAGGAGTTTGTATCTTTGAATGCCTCTAACTGCACTACAAAGAACAATCATGTAAAATGTGGAATGGAGAATTTTTGCCTTAGAGTTCATATTTCCCAAAAATATCAGTTACTTCTAAAGTTTTAAAATATGTTTTAGCAATGCCTTTGAAACAACACACATATAAGTAATAAATCCAGTTATTTATTAAATACTAAAAAAGTCTTGATTTTCTGTGGATTATTTCTTAGATTTTTCCCATTGTAATCCAAGCTCCATTTTTTTTTTTGTTTTTTCTGTGTTTTGCTGCCTTTTCATATTCCACAGCTGGGGATCACATCCTATTGGCTGTGAGTGAAAAATGTACTGATTCATAAATAATTGACTGGAGTTAATAATCAGATGCGACCAGGGAAGAAAATTACTTAAATACTTTGAACCTACGGTTGGGAAAACACTGCTGCACTGTCTTCCTCCTAGGAACCTTGATAATGTTCTTTCTGTGTCTGCTAAGATCAATATCTCATTGAAGAAATGGAACATTTGTTTTAATTAAGGATGCAAAATTGTTTCAGTGCAAATCTGAATGTTTCAATGTTTCGTTTTGGATCCCATTTCTGAAAATTTTGCATGTTGATGTACAAAAAGATTAAAAATATTTGGATAATATAGGTAGAATAGATAAAATAGAAATAGCGTCATGGTCATTCATGTGAAGGGTTTTAGTGGCATGAAATAATAGATAATAGTTCAGCTATAATTTAAATCAGGAAGGGGGCATTGTCTTTTTGAAGGAAAAATAAACTGATAAGTAAGGATGTTGAGATCATAGGTTTACATTGTTGAAACTAAGCTATTAATGGCCAAAGTTTTAAAGGTTTTTTTAGGAAGCCAGAATTTAAGAGTCTTCTCCTTTTTACCTATTGACCGTCATTGGAAGGTAGGAATCAGTGTGTTGAACGAGATTTTTTTCAAGCCTACATTATCTTTGTGAAACTAAATCCCATTCAAATTTTTGGCTATGTATCTGTATCACTCATCTGTTTTGTTTAGAACCAGAAGTAGACACAGATGTGCACTTCTTTAATGAGATTGCAATCCGGATATGCCATTATATTGTGTTCCATCCTTTTATGGTAATTCCTTTATCAAACTGGATAAAATAGATTTAAAACAGATTATTTGCTTGCATAACTCCAGTGTAGTAGTTAAAATTTTAAATGGAATTTAGAGCTTCATAGTCGGTAGCATCAAATATTGAATAAACAAAATTTGCATTACAAAAATAATAATACAGCTGGTGCAGTGAAACAATCAGAAGAGGATAAAGGGAAGAGAATTACTGTGTTTCTGGGTCTAGATAGGTGTTTGTTGTGCTGATTCAAGGTGACTTGTCTGTCCTTGCTGACTGTCTTTCCCCACTATAGAAAAGCACTCACTAAAATGCAATGGGCTATATCATCCCACTTTTTCTTTTCCTATGCAGCACATGAAGCTGGTGCACACTGTTTTAGCAGGGCTTTGCTGGCATCATTACAGAGGTTAAGTCCTACAGAATACCATAATTATCGTAAGCATTATCTAGTAAGGTTAACATAAATCTGCTTTTAATTTTGTCATACAGCATTTTCTTTGTTAATTTATTTGTTATATTTCTTATGAGCTGAGCTTCAAAGATCTTTGTGCCTACTTTAGGGAGAAGTCTGCACCACAAAGAATAAAAATTTATTTTTTTGCAGCTCTGGGCGTAGTGTTCCTGTTGTGACTCCATACATTTTAGAAAAGGAAGTGTGTTATGCTTAGGAACAGATAGGAACCAAAAACCAAAAGCTGGAATGAGTTTTGAGAAGTCCTTTGGGTTGTACTAAGTGAAATAAGAAAAGAATTTTCCATGTTATAAATTGTTGCAGTAGCAACAATGTCAGCTGGAGTTTTGTGACTAAATATTTATGCTTTCTCTTTACAACAAGCTCCTCCAAAATACCTGAAAATACTTAGGACAAAATCCATGCAAGTACTGTAGTTGCAAGTTTGCATTTAAACTGCAAGCACCTTTATTTTTATGAAATCTCCCATTTATTTCAACCATAATGTTAAAACAGAGCAAATTCTTCTGTATCAGACTTTCAGGAGAAAAAGGAGAGAATGGAGTGAATCACACTGTGACTTCTTTCAGGTTTCATGAAATAGAGCAAGTTCCGCAATTTTGTATTGGAGAGAATTATGTTCTGAATTTCAAGATATCAAATCTTTACTAAGCCTGAAAGAGGTAAAAAAAAAATAAAAAATCCAGTATTCTATCAGCAGTATTGACTATGAAATATAATTTTCAATGATGATTGTGTCATTTTGTTGTCTTCGGTTGCCCATTTGGGTTCTAAGCATAAGCATTTGTTTTGAAATCTGCAATTTTTCTGTGAAGTAGTAGAAGAAAATTTTGAGAAAACTTTGTGTGGATTATCTTCTTTATCACATAATATTGTTCTTCAGCTCTGAGAACAGCATCTCTGTGTTATTTTCTGACACACTTTGCCAGTTTCTTGGGTGGCTCACATTGCCAAATGAAAGGGCAAGGTGAGAAAAAAAATCTTTCCCTATTTACCAAGACCAAAAGACAGCTCTTTTCCCCTTTTCCTAGTCCTCTCTCAGTGTCTTCCTCTCCTGCCAGTCTATGAAAGGAAGGAGGAGTTGAACTTTCATTTATGCAAAGGAAGAGGAAAATGGGAAGGTGAACTAGAGTAATTAAGATAATACTTTAGCCCTGATGTTAAGGAAGTGTTTTCAGTTAGGAATAGGTGGGACATGATCTGTCTCTTAGCTGTTTGACTTTTTTCTTTTGTGTGCAGTTGCTCTACTGAAAGGGTTTTTTTTAATTTATTTTATTCCCTAATGGAGTAAAGGGATGTAAAATTTAAATAGTAACTAAGACACAGATATGTAAGCTATGATGAAGATAAAACCAGCTGTGAAAGATGAAGTTCTAGGACAACTTGTGGAATAAAAGTCTCGGGCTATACTGTGATGCACTTGTTTTTCTCCAATATAGTGCCCGATATAGATATTTTCTCTACTTCATAAAAAGTTGTGCAGAGGAAAGCACAAGTATATACGGTTAAGTCAGTCTGCTTGCCATTACTATTTCTGTGCTTTTTTTCTCTTTCTCAATTTTGTGCTTTTCTCTTCCTCCTGCAGTTACTAGCACCATGTTGAGTGACTTACATTAAGGGTACTACTTATTTCTAGAACGAGTTCCAAGCAATCTGATGCACAGTTCTGGGAAAGACTAATATACTTCAGTACAAAAAATTTAAGAACATAGAGGTAGGTATATTGTCTTGATATAAATTTTCTCTATTTAAAGATGAATGACGAGTTTTTTGAAGGAACAGAACAAATAACATACACTGCAGGCTCCTATGGAGAGACTGTTGCTAGGTGTAAACACTGTAGAATTGAAACAATTTAAATATCAAAAATCCTTTGAATTAGAAACTAGTTGCCCTTTCATGGCAATGGCAACTGAAGCTGAAGTTATAACAACCTTTGAGTTTTGACACAGACCAGTTTGTAGAGGCTGGTTTGAAATAAAGGCAAAACTTCCAACAAGGCAAATGAATGCTCCATAAATGATAAGCCTTCACATTAGTCTGTTAAGGTAACCTCTGATTACAATTTCAGTCAATTTATGCCAGAATTAGGATGGATGCATTGCTCCTGCTGTTTGATATTTTATGTTGATGGTTCTGTCTGTTAAAATATAAAACCCACAAAGTCCAAGCAAATCTTTCAGCTGTCATCAATGAGCTTGTTACAAGATATAGACAGAATTTTTCTTGCAATTTGTTGGTGAGATAGTTTGGCTAATGGCAGAGGCTGATGGTCAGTTTGCTAAAATCGTTGTTTGTCAGCTCAATTGTTGCTTTGATTTTGATGGCTCTGAAGATGGCTTGATCTCCTAGTGAGGTGCTATGTTGGGAAAACAAAATTTAAATATAGTAGTGTGAAATGCTGTGTGTTTATTTATGGGAACTGTTGTTTTCTGAATTATCAATTTTTGAAGCTCCTCAGAAACCAAGTTAAATGGAGTAAGCCCCCAAAAAATATTTTTTAGTAGACTGCTTGTGGCCGATATCATGAAGATGTTTCTAGGCTACCCTATTATTTACAACATTAAATGTATCTTACAACTGACTGATCACTCATAGAAAAACAATAAAACAAGAAATATGAAAGGCATATTTTGCTTAATTGAAAAGTTCTTAGAATAACTTTTACTTGACTTAAGTTTGTCTTGTTAAAGTTATCCCTTACTTGTTGACGTTCAGAATAAAACATCTTTCAAAAGTAGTTCAGTAGAGCTGTCTGCTTGTTGGTATTCCAGATAGCAGCAAACTAGTGCCCACTACCAAATTCTACCCATAAAGCTGTGTGTTCTGTAACCCTGCTACTACCCTACTAACATATTTTATGTTCTGTGATAAAAATTGCATTGCAATACAGGCAGAGATAGGGTGGAGCAGGTGGAGGAGCCTAAATAGTGCTGTTTCCAGGTGCTGTCAGGCATCACAGGAGCTGTCAGCCTAACAAAGACCTCCCCAAAAGCATGAGAGAGCCCACAGGTAGTGTGGCAAGGAGGAGGCACCCCAATTACCCAGGCAAGGGAATGAGCTTCTGTCTCAGTCTCCCTTGGTTCTCCTAGGATTGCTTCAGACCCATGTCAAGGGGACACTTATTCCAGGCCAGTCAAGAGCGGTAACATTTTCAGGAGACACACAGAGTGTCACTGCCAGGGTCAGGGGCAGGATTATGTTGTGAGATAGAGGGGAAGACCATTTCAGAATTGTACAAGGCTGATTATAGGGCAGTTTTGAGAAGAACCAAAGCAGGGAACAGAGAGGTTTCTGTATTAACTGTGGAGGAAGAAACATGGGAAAACAGAAAGGGGAAAGAGTTAAAATGGTCAGGCTATGTGTGGACAGTATTTGCCAGTGTTTATATGTATATACATGTATGTGTATATGTACACTTCTACAGATCTTCATCCTCCTCAAGAGAGGGAAGTAGGATGAGGCCACTTGTGCTGTTTGTCTTGATATAAGTATTACCTGTTGTCAGATTGTGCTGAATTGTCTGGTTAGCAATGTGCACATGTGGTATAAACAGGTATTTGTGTGCATGTGTCCACTGATAAATGCACAGGCAAGCTTGCTACTAGCTGGACCTGTGGTCAGGGCTGTGTCAGCCTCATCTCTGTTGGGCTGCTGGATTCGGCCTCCTCTCCTGCTGTCTTCTGATATCTCTGAAGACAGCAGCTTAGACAAAATGGAAGAGTTCTCCCTTTGCTAAATAACATGCTTCTGTGTTTGAAGTGCTTCTGTATTTGAAGTGTAAAGAGCTGATGTCTATCTCATACAGTAGGAAATACCTTGGTGAACCCCTATAGTCAAAGAAGCCTCTATTTTATGCATCTGGTATAGATTACACATCAGGTTTCTTAGATAGGAAGTATTCGTACTGTAAAAAATTTTTATAATTGTGGGAGTCATTGTGCTTTACTGTGACACTTCATTTACCTGACAGATTTTGTTTTACATAATTTTAATAAAAGCTAATGTTAGGAACAAAAAGTTGTCTCTCCCACTCCAATAGCAATAACAATAGTTTCACCAATAGCAATAACTCCACTATAGACAGGCTAGAAATATTTTTCTGTTTGCCGTATTTTTCCAAAGCCCTCAGTTTGCTATTACAAATACAAGACTCAGTGACTCAGCACCAGCTTCCAGCCAGCTAAGTCTCTGAAAAGCAAATACTGCTTCAGAATTTAATGCTTTAATTTTCAGACCTTTTTTTACACACCTTTTGTGACTACATTATACTGGGCTTTAACCCCAGTGAGGCCCACACACTCAGTGGAATGGAGGTGAATGTCAGAAGGGTAAAAGTCCAAATGGGCTGGCATTAAGGCAGTTTCACAGGTAAAGCAAAGCTGAAACACAAGGAAAATGAATCTAAGAATTAATTTCACTGCTTCCCAGGAGCAGGCAGGTGCATTGCACCAAATGATTACTTGGGAAGACAAAGATCATTATCACTTCAAATAAACTCCCCTCCTCCTTCTTTCCCTAGGTTCCCGTGTGAAGCATGACCCCATGTATGGGATATCCCTTGGGCTGGTTGAGGTCAGCTGTCCTGCCTCTGCCCCTTCTCACCTCCTAGTTGGTGCAGTGGAATAAAGAGTAGCAAAGGCCTTGGCTCTGTGTAATCAATCCCTGTGTTATCAATCCTGTTTCCAGCACCAATCCAAAACACAGCCCCATAATTGTCGTTATGAGGAAAATTAACTCTAACCCAATCAAAGCTCATACATCACTTGAGGCCTTTTTTTGCCAATTATCAGATGCTTCCTAAAGGTTTGCCCTTACTATTGTTTGTAGTAAGAGCAGTGACCAATAATAAACCAAGATCTTTATGCACTTTGATTTTAGCGTAAGATTGTTTTCAGGCAAGTTAAGGTTGTGCTAAACTGGCAGAAATGTCTGTTTGCTTGCTCAAAATTTCAAGTAAGGGTTCATATTTATTTTTAATCAATTTTTTTAAAACTCTACTTAGTCATTCAGAAGAAATTATAGGATATCTAACATTTTCTCTGGGAGGAAAAATGGGGAGGAAGCCATTTCACATTCAACTTGCTGTCAGTGCTGCTCTTCTTTCTTCATCTGAACCTTACACAACACCTACTCATACAAATATATGTTTGGAGCACCACGGTTGCACAAAACTGTTTACAGACTGGCAAATAAATATCTTTTAAACCAGTAAAGTTAACAGACAATAAATGAATGATCAGCTTTGTTTTCCCCAATTACTGTAAAGTGTCTGCACTTAAAAATTATTAGGAAAGGCAAATCAAAAAAACAAATTGATATATCTTCTCAGCTATTTCTAACAATAATTCTTTGCTAGCCCAGGGATATAAGCAGAAATCTTGGAAAGCTACCTTCATTTTGTGCATGTTTGACAGTAAAAGCTCTAAAATTGAAATTTATTATCTAAAAGGCAGGAAAACAAACAAAAATATATTCTTTTTCTGCCAAGAAATAAGTGCAGTGGTCTCCAGTGAAGTAGAAATTGATGTGAAAAATCCAGGAAGAAGAGAGAATGTATCTGGTTTTATCAGATCAGGTGAAGCGCAACGCAGCTTGTTGAACAGCTACCTGTTTACCACAGGAGGGAAAAGAACAGCAGAAAAGAAGGTTGATTTTAAAAATTTATTTTATTTAGAACTATTAACATTCTTAAATCTTTGAGTATAGGCTTAACTAAAAATATTTGTGACTTTAATTTAATATGTATATAAATACACTTATTAGCGTATACTTGTCTCCTTCTTGAAAATTTTAATGAAAGAGAATAGAAAAATACAGGTAGGAAAACCTGCAGTAAATCAAGGTAAAGTTTAGATTAGGTAGGTGCAATAACAGATTAAAGTTCTGGGTACTGTATATACCCATAGAGTACAGTTGGTGTGTAAGAAGATCTGAATGTTTATTTGCCCTTCGATGCCTTAAATTAATTTTTGTTAGGTTTCAGAGTGTGGAGGGTCATTTTCTTTAGAAAGAATACCCCAGTTGGCACAACCCCCATCTATTTGTGTAATATTATTTCTTTTCTAATGGAATAACTTTTAGGTGTTTGGTGTTTTTTTACTCTCTCTTTATTCTTCACATGCTGACAGAAATCTGAGTCAACCACTGCTCTGGATGACTGATAAGGATTACCCTTTATAATTTCTCACATTTATGCCAGCCCCCAGTTTTAAGTGTTTTTGAATTAAACTAAACCACTCCTTTATCTGAGTTAAATAAAATTGTTTAAACTTTTTGAATAGAGAAAGCATAAATTGAAGAAAAAACCTAAATATAAACAGATGTTTATTTGCCTCTCTCCATCTTTACACGATGCCCTTGCAGGTAGTTCTTACATCCAGTCTTCATTTTAGTAAAATCGGTTATTATTTTCTGAGGCTCAAAACCTCTTGTTCTCTGCTATGTTCCTTCTACAGTGTTTTGTTTTTCCTCCTTTGAGGTAGAGTTGTCTCTTGAAGCATGTGTTGTCACCTCTGGAACTGCACTCTCTCTTGCCCACAGTATGCAGTGGGTTTTGTGATCCTTGTTCACTACACCTGCCTTAAGTCTGTTTTCTTCATGCTGTTTGGCCTCTCTAATGATTGTAAGGAAACACAACACAGTGGGGAATATTTTGTTTTTTTAAAGGAAACACTTTTGGTAAGTAAGACACTTACTAAAAGAGTGAACTATGATTTTAAGACTCTTCATTTTATTTCATGTTTATTTATATGACATGATTAACAATGAATTTCAGCAGAAGATCTAAGCAGATCATGCTTCCATTCTTTTCCTTCTTTCAAGGAAAATGAAAATTATGAATTCAGTGCTTCAATAATTTTTCTCTGGATCATCTAGATTCAAACAGAGATTTAGATCTTTATGTGTAAGATATCAGGAGGTTGGAGGTTTTTTGCTATATTTGGATTTCTGCTACTCTGACAATTATGACAGAGCAAAGTCATATATCTCTGTAAATAATAAATGACAATGTAATTTTTAGATAGTAATATATACTTGCTTTATATAAAAATATTCCCAAGATCCAATTAAATTATGTTAAATTATTTATTGTAATTATGTTTCATTTCAGGACCTACAATTACAGGAGTTAATACTGATTAAGTTTCATTTATACAATTTAGAAAAATCTCAGCAGCTGTGATATCATCATACGACCTCTCTACATGTCATTTCAGTGCTAAGAACAAATGTTGATCCTCAGAGATAGGAAACTGCTCATCAGTGGTATTGATTGCTTATAATTGCAAAATGCATATGGAGTCTTATGCTGTGACAAGTAAAGCTTCAAATTCCTTTTGTAACATTTAAATAACTCTAACAAGAAACTAGCTTAGTTTTTTTTTTGGGTTTCTGTTTTTATTTGTTTGTTTATTTTGTTGGTTGGTTGGTTCGTTTGGTTTGTTTTTTTGATGGTGTAAGGATGTCCCTAGTTTCTGTTTGCAAAACCATTTTCTTACTAGAAGTCTGAAGTTTATCCGGAATGAAATCTTTCTTCCTCAGTTTTTCAAAAATGAAATGTCATAAAATTAGTTATGGTTACCCTCTGAAGTTATCTGTGAAGCAGCATCTGCTTTTACCTAAGGAAATCAATGAGACTGGAACATGAGTCATCTGTTGTGTGGAAGGAAGCTGAGGACTTCAGGCAGATTGGTGTATTACAAACTGCAGGCTATTGTAATCACAGTCTACATTTTAAATGTGATTATGTTAATTATTTGCTGTACCACTACTCTGCATTTCATTTGAGCGCAATGATAATACAGCTGTGGATCTTGAACAAAATTTGACTAAAGTAGCTTAAATCTATTCAAAGACAGCCAGAAATGCAGTGCTGCTAAATATAATAATAGCAATGTAACTTCTTTTCCAGGAACTTATTTCTCAATAAAATGTAGCACATGGATTACACTATTCTATTTTAGTTAAATGGCTGAAATGAATTAATAGGCTTGAAATTTGTGGAAGTGTTGAGGAAAGAGTAAAATAAGTAAAATATGGACTCTGAGGCAATTACCTGAACTACACATGATATTCCTATGCATCTTATAAATAATGGGGCATAGCAAGGGAATAGAATGAAGCTACCATGGCCTCTTCAGCTATCTTGTGCCTCCTCTAACCACTTTCATCAAACAACTATGGCCATCCAGTGTAACTGAGGGAAAATCTACTGCCTCAGCATAACTTTCCTGTCTTGGCTGTGCTTTTACATCAGCATCAAAACAAAGGTGATTACAGTTTCTGTTCTTGGACAGTTGTAATTTACTGATACATTGATGTCTATGACTCTTCAGCTGCATGACTCAAAGCATAGGATCATTCAAATTGGTCTAACAATTTTGGTGGGTCAACTTTTTACTGACAGGACTGCAGCTGACATAAACCCAGTATCAATTCAGTTATGAGTTTTAACTTAGAAGTATTAATAAGACCAAGGAATCAATGTTAAATGGCATTCAGTGGGTATCATTCCTGTTTTTATGTAGCAGTCTGGAGGTCTGATAAAATCAGCAATGTTAGCATTACCAAACTTACCGTGAGTGTTCATGTAGTTAGAGAAATATGCCTGAACAGATGAAGTGATAACTGAGGAACCTTCTATCCACAGAAAAAGTATAAAAATTATGAAAAGAGCTAGAGCAGCTGGAGATAATGGAAAACTTTTCTCCTGCTAGAACACTTGGGGAACATGACAGAGGCCCAGGGCAATGGGGTCATCTCTGCCTTGGAGAGTTTCCTGCCCTGCAGGATGGAGCCCTAAGCAGTCTGAGCTGACTCCACAGCTGAGCCTTTTCTGGGCAAGAGATTGAACTGGCCTGTAGACCTCGTGTTTGCATGTGTCCAAGCACTCCTAAGGGGCCAGTGGAGGTGAAGAGTCCCTCAGAAGCACTGGCTTAGCTCTAGGGAAAACTGGTTTACACCTTTCTGTTTGATTACTGACTTCCATTGACTGCGTTTTACAGAGTGTTAAAGTCTTTTTGACTTAGTTATTTGAAGACATCAGTTATGGACCAAAAAAAAGTCATTTTTTTTCAGCTGTTTTAGTTGCTTCTCCTCAATTTTCATCCTAGTAAGAAATTCTAGCCTCTATTGTGTTTTCCCGTAAAAATTTCTGAAACTATGCCTATTGTCACAGTTTCCAGTATCTTTCAGTGCCTTTCTTAGGATCTTTTCTCAAAGTTTGGAGTCCCCAGTCCCTTTCATATTTGATCCACAGTTCCTATTAGATATATTTATGTAATGTGTCTTATATTTTGCAGTTTGAAACAGGCTGAAATGAGATCTACAGTTTTCATCGCTTCTACTTTGTGGATTCCCTCATGTTTTTGAACTGTTTTCTCCCTTTCACATGTTGTTGTGTGCTCTCAGTGGCAGCCACACAGAGGAGAGGTGACCAGTTCCTTATCTCCCAGATGACATCTGGAAGAACTCATTGAATACACGCACTGTTTGGAGACAGTAGCTGTAGCATATAAAAGGATTTGCATGTTGGTCTTACCCTTTATATAAATTTCTGGAGAAGTAATCTTGTACGGTGAAGTTATTTGAGACTGGCAGATTTCATGTACATTTAAAGCCAGACAGATATACAATTATTTATCAGATATTTCTGTGCATTTTTTTGTGACAAGAATCAAATAAATCATCTAATGAGAAACAAGTGGAGATTTTTTTTTTTTTAATAGGTTCTTAAATTAAAGCTGTTTGATGTAGCTACAAATGACAGCATTCTTTTACCAGAGAAACTCTGTTTTTCTTTTAATTTTTTTCTTGAAATTAGTTTCCTTTTGTTATGGTATTGCTCCACGCATATGACCTGCAATAAAAACAGAAAATAAAGTTTCTGGAAAAAAGATACTAATTAAGTTTTCCTTGTCTTTTCTACTTCTAGAATGTTCCATTTAAATTGTCAAGAATTTCTAGTGTTGCTGAAGAATTGCTCAGGTGTAAGTGCTACATGTATGTGATTCCAAGACACAGTTTCTTAGTCCCAATCTGCTTTTGGGATACGGTATTAGAAATTTTCTCTGCATTTCAGTTCTTGAAAATACTAAGGGGAGAGTGTTGTGGTTTAGCAATAGTATTCCCCAGTTCTGTGCCCCCACTAAGACTCTCCCTCACCTTTCCCACATCTTCCTGCTGCGGCAGGATGGAGGTGAGAATTGGAGGCATAAAAGGAAAAGATCACAGGTTGAGATAAGAACAATTTACAGGAAACAGCAGTGTGAGAAGAAAATGACCAGTAACAGCAACAATATTAATTACAAAAGTGCACCAAAATATAAAAAATTATAGAAAATAGAAAACAGTAAAAACAGCAACATTAATAACAAAATTATGCAAAAGAGAAGGTGATTCTCGTGCAAAAAATGAGAATAATTTTTGAGACAATGAACTATGGCTTCATCCCCTTCCCTCTGCATTTTTTCAACTGGAAGACACACCTTTCATCTCCAAAGTGAGTGTCCCTTTGTCCTGCCCCAGCAATGACTTGGGGTTGCATAGAAGGATGTAACATAATGTCCGAGCCATGCCCACTCAGCAACATCCCCCTCACAGCTACTGCAAAAACATAACGCTGTCCTGGTCAGAACTAGGACAAGAAATAGTAATTTGGGGGTTCTGTAAGTGTTGTTTTAAAGGATATTTTTCATTTTATTGTACAATGCTGCAGTAACTTTAAGGCAAGACTGTGGAAATAAACTGTTTAATATTTGATTATTTTATTTTCAAGAACTAAAATCAAGTTAAAAATGAAAAAAAAAAAAAAGCCAACAAAAACAAACAAAAAGCTATTTAATAGTAAACACAGTTTGCTTTTGTTTCTTAAACTAGTTCACCTAGAACTGCTGTGAGTTCCACTCTGTGAACCCAGAGTTTTGACTGTAGGCACTATATTTCTTTCTTACTTCCTGACATGAATAAAAAATCCACACTTGCTATCTTGCAAAAGGAAGACAGTAAAACTGAAGCTTTGTTCATTTCTCAAAGAATTCAAATCACATTTCTAAATCAAGACCTGGCTCCTCAACTTCTAACCCTGCTTAAAGGTAAAGTAAGAGCTATACAGACCAAATATTTTGCTTCATGTTCTCCTTTTGTTTTTATTACCATTGTTTTGTTAACTCCTGTGATTACATCTCTTAAATAAGTGTACTTTTATACTTTACCTTTGTCCTGGGTTGATGCTGAATTGTATTGTATTATTGTTACATAGAGGTGAAAATAAGAGTAACATGTCATATCTTTCCAGGGATAGTATTATCTGGGAATTTAACTGATTTTCTAAATAATTCCTGAAAATTCAGGATGTGTCAGATGTATGTTGGATAGTAGGACTATATAACACCTCTGCTATTGAAAGCAATGTGAGAAAATCGATTTATTCTGTTATAGCCTTGTTTCTGCTACTTTTGATTAATAGCAAAACAACAAACAAGTAAACTATTATTTGACAGCTTCACAGCATTGAAAATAAACATAGCAGAAGTAATCATGGTCCTGATTTCTACCTACCGAGGGATGCATGCTCTGCTTGCCTGCTATTTAATATGGTCAACTTCCATCTCACTTTCCATCTATATTGGAAATGGCTCAGTGAGGTCAAACCAGGGAAGAAACAGTCATTACTATTTAAAAAGCTTGGTAAAGGAAGACTTTTAATAGAAAGGATGCAAAGAGCTATCTCCCTTTTGAGCTTTCCAAGAGTTTGCACTCCTGCCTAGAGGTGTTTGAACCTTGGTAGTACAGGGACATATAATGCCTGAATAATCAAAGGGCAAATCATATGCACATCTGCAAGTATGGTTAAATGTGGCAGAGGCACACTTGCTAGGTTTTTGACAAGCCAGTTCAATACTTGAAGTTTTATCTTGTTAGCATAGTCGGAAAGTAGAGTTTCGTGGAGTAGGGCACAGGCAGTGAATGCTATAAAAGCTGGAAAATGGGTAAAAGGTGTTGTGGTACAAATTTGTAGGAATGAGTGCACATCTTTTTTCCCCTGTTTTTGTCTCCACATTAAGTTATGAAATCAACTGACAAACAGCTTCCATACAGGTCCGGCTTCTCTACTGATTGTTAAATCCTGGCAATTGGAGACATTTAATTATTACTAAAAGGTGAAGTCTATGTCTTGCTCTGCTCACCACATAAGTCAAATCTTGTGCACTAAATTTGACATGGAAATGTGTTTTCACTCTTAGACCATCAAGCATATCTTATCTGATTCTGAATGTGTTCTTCTTTTCCCTCTCTGTCTCTTTACTCCATCTTTGATGTTTTATTTGCTTTATATCTTGGTTTTGACATGCAGTGCCAGGACAACAGAAGTCAGACCTGCATTTTGCCGTATTTACACTAACCCCAACCTGAACAAGTATCACCCTCACTTTGAGTAGCATTTAACTTTTGAGAAATACTGAGAAAGAAGGGAAGCATGAGCCTTCATACAAGACACTGCATATGAGCAGAGTATGGAAGTACCTCTTTCAAGTCTGTCATAAACCTTTTTTCTGTTGATGCTAAGTGGGAGCAGAAGCTTTCAGTACTTTTGAGAATAAAACTCACACACACAATAGGTGTGATTTTCAAAAGAAGGACAGGGAGCGAAGAAAGGAAAAAGTAATTCATGCTTGGCACAAAGTGCTCCCTTTTACTTGAACTGAAATTTACTCAGTTTTTACTGCTACATAGAAAACATATTGAAATCTTGTTCCATTACCTTTCTAAACCTCAAGAATATTTTTCCTGAAGCTTGTTCCAGCACTCATATATAAACTCATGCCTTTTTCTGGTTTTGACTTTGAGTTCTAAATTGCTTCTGAAAAATGCAGTTCATGACACATTTCTTACACTGTCAGAGACCCTTAAAATAACCATTCATCTGTTTCTATTGCAATGACCAAGCCATGAATGCTGAAAAAACTTTATGAAACAAAAATGTGATACAACATAGCAATCAATTGTGTACTTTTATGGTTGCTGAAGGCTTTCACTTTCCTCTCTAAATAATCTTAAGTGCACATGGATTTCCATCAATCTTCCTATTATGCTATTTATTGAAGTCATATTTTATGTAAGAAAAGATGTATAGCTGGACAAATACCTTATCTTGTTCAATTTTACCCTGATCTTTCACAGAAGAAAATGGAATATTTATTTTACCAAAAGCTTTCTCAAGTTTTGTACTGAAGACAGACTTATTGAATAGTACTCTGCATTCATGCTGCTATCATTTTATTTTGAAAACATACTAAAAGTAGCTAATAGAGAAGTTTAAGCAGGCAAAGTACTGTCCTAATGGTTTTGACTTGTATTGATTTTCCTTTGAAAACTCATCTAATATTTGTATTGCCATAGTTCTCTTAATTTGGTTAGTCTGACCTCAACCCAGGAAGTAACTTAGACCTAAACAATCAAAAAACTTCTATAGAACACAGATTGCATAAACTAGAATATTTTTTAACTATGAGAACTAGCCGAACAGCAGATCTCAGAGTGTCATAATCAGCAACACAGGCTCTAGTTGGAGACCTGTCGCCAATGGTGACCCCCCCCAAGGTTCAGTAGTGGGCCCAGCCTTGTTTAACTCATCCATCAGTGACTTGGGTGAGGGGGCAGAGGCCTGCTCAGCAATTCCACCGCCAACACAAAGCTGGGAGCAGTGCCCCATAGCCCAGAGGGCTGTGCAGCCCTTCAGAGAGACCTTGAAATGATGAGGTGTTATTGTCATGGGCAGACAGACTGGGAACTGAACAGTATAAACTGTGATTTACTAAATTACAGGAAACGTCATCATTCAAGTGAATTGCAGAAGCAATGAGTGCTGTGAGTTGGCCCAGCAAAAAAGGCTTGTGGGAGTCCTGCTTATCAAAATGTGAGGTCCTGAAAAATTATTTTCAAATTTTTATTTATTATCTGCTCAGATACACAGAACGATTTATACCAACCTTCTTCTGAAGCTGTGGAATGAGAAATAAAATTGAAATTGCTGCAGACAATACTCTGCTTGATCTCAGGAACTGGCAGAGCAGAGAAGTCTTCCCTGGCAAGAAAGATTGTTGGGTTTCTGGCTTGCAGAAATGGTTCCCGAAGTATTAAAAGTCTCTTTTCGCAGCCTGAGACCGAAGAAGCAGCCAAGAGTCCTCAGCTCTGGTTCAAGGTTGTTTATTTTTCCTCATCTATAACATTCTTTCTCTGACCTGCTGAGGTCTGTCTTGCAGGTCAGTTTGTGGCACACTCCCCACCCGTGGGGTGNGTGGCACACTCCCCACCCGTGGGGTGGTGTTAGTTTTTTTAGTGTACTTAATTTAAAATCATTTTCCAATACCTATCACATGTGTAAGACAGTCAGTCTCTACTCTAAACCAATCAACAGTGCCACCATCACAGCAGGAATATGGAGCAAGAGAAGAAGAAGGAAGAAGCCTAGAAACCACGAGGATCTTCCATATTTTCTTCACTTACATACCATTCTAACAAACCCAAAATCTACTTTTTCACCCTGTGACAAATTAACTATTATTCTACTTAAACTCTTATGATTTGCAATTCTTCACACAAAGCTGGTAACTGTTTCCATAGACTAAAATCAAAAGCACAGGTGTCTTTGACTCCATGCCAGGGACTCTGACCTCCAGGGCAGTCAGAGGAATGTCCTGGGTTCTGACAAAAGATGAAAAAAAAGATGCTGTAGAAATAATAGTATTTTCTGGAACACAATAAACAAAACATTAATGTTGGCTCTTTTTTAAAAAGCAGCTCTTGGGATTAGCTAAAAGGGAATCAAGGATACATGAGGCATGAAGAATGAAACCCTATATTAAAGACAAAATGTTGGAATATTTGAGTCAAAAGCAAAACTGCTGCAGAAGGACGAGGAACATTTAATAGACTGTGTTAAACACATATTTTTTATCCCTACAGTGTTACAGAAATTATTTACTATAGCTAGATTTATTTCCCTATATTTTTCTTCTCTTCAGTTTTATAGGAAATCACACAGGATCAGGCAAGACTCTTTTGCACATCTTTTATCTGTGCTCTGAACTCTGTTAAATACATCGTTTCTTGCAAATGTATTTAATTATTATTTAAGATGCTCTTTTTCACTAAAATGAAATGTTTTCATTGGCATTTTAAAAATCTTGATCAAACTTAAAAACTGTCCAGTGTTTATTGGCTTAGAGATCTATCAACCCATCAATACATACAGTGAGCACAATCAACCCAATGTTAATGATTTGATTGGAAAGACTTTGTGAAATGAATTGCGACATTTTTTTTAATGACTTGAAATTTATGATAACACATGGAGGAAATTTAATTTGTTTACTTTATTATAAGGAGAATGTATTAATTGACCTGTACCTCCTACTTTGCATTCTGGAGAGTTACCAAAATATTGTGAATTAAGGAAAGATATGAAACTATGCTGAGATGAAAGCAAAATACTTTATTCTTCTAGAAAACAAAGGGAAATTCTTCCCTTGCCTGTCCCTTATCCTATCATCCACGTCCTCTAGAGACAATTTGGTTTTGTTCGCATTATTTGTTTAGTTACATGAAAACTGAAAGATGATTTTTGAGGAATTCTTCACAGTTTCAACAATGTCTTTTGAACTTTAAAGATAGTCTTGTGACAAGAAAAAAAAATGTCGTTTGATTTCAAAATGTATGGGAAGACAAAATAATTATTTCCTTTATCCTATATTTATGCTTAATCACATTATCTTACCAGTTATATTAAATAAACTGAAAGGGTAAGGATGAAGAGTTGTATCATTTTGTTTGTGATTTTTCAGAATATGGCTATCATTGGGTCTGTGAAATGCAGGATGCTTTCCTCTGAGAAAATAATAACTCGCTATCTATTTGTTCCTGGTTTTTCGACATTTTATTTCCTCTTCAGGCTAATGAAAAAAACTGTTGTAAATAAAGAGTGATCTAAGGAGAAAAAAAAAAAAGAAGAGGGAATGGTTTGCACATTTATCCTTTGACTTTTTCTATCATGTTTAAGGGATAGTAATAAGGAAATTAAGACAAAGCTTAAGCTTTTCCCCATTGCTCTTTTCCTTCCAAAATATGTATAGCAATGGGAAAGCTATCCTTTTATGAGGATGAAATCTTGTTGGAAAAAATGATTTTTTTTTGAACATCTCGAGTGAGCCTTTTTATATCACCAACTAGAATTTTCATAAGGTCTACAGGTAGATGAAAATACTATATGCTACCAATTTCCATTTTTGATATTTCAGATATACCAGATTAAATCTTTTGCTTTTACTTTTTTTTCCCATCATGACATCCTCTATTTAAAACATATTATTCCATAAGGATAAAAATTCTCTTTTTTAATGGATTTTACTGTCTTTGATGCCTTGCAGAGGTAAGGATCTCTTCACAGAAATGCTAGCATTTCTTCTCTGAGATAAATAAAAGCCCTGTAGTCAAGATAGCCAGGAGCTCAGCTCAAGACTGTGTACCTGTGAAAGCATTGTTAATTAGTTAAGGATCATAACATGTTCACATGGGCTGTTTTTTTGTTCAGGGAACAAGAAACAAGCTTATACATGGCCAAGTTATACAAAAGAATATATTTAACATTAATTGTAATAGAACAGATGGGGTTCTTTTATTCATCAGTCTTATTTTCTAATAATTTAGGGGTTGCCTGTAAAATAAAGTTCCAAAGGATGTTTCACTTTCCCTCAGCTCTGAGGTATTTTGAAGTGAAAAATAGTGTAAGTAAAACTGGAATTCAGAATATTTTTAAATGTTAGAAACTGAACTTTTTTAAAAGAAGACAACAGAAAAAATTAACCCTTTTTGCAGCATTGTAAAATTCTGACTAGCTGTAATCAGTTCATCACTTAAAATGAAAATACTATAAGTCTGTAATGAACTGTGTCAGATTTTCATGAAGACATAATGGTATTCATGTTGCAATCAGAAGCTGACAGTTAGTTGAGTTTCATTTATACAAATATATATACACAATAAAAAAGAGAATCATCTATCTATGAGCAAAAATTGATGTTAAGATTTGATTTTACTATAATCTCTTTGTTTCTGTAATTCTGTCATGACTTCTGTCAAAAAACTGTTAGTTGCAAGAGGATAAAAATATATCTTTTAACTGGCTCTTATGATCTCTTTGCTTGTCATCTCATTATTGATGTTAAATAACCTTCAATCAGAAATGTAGAGATAGTAATTAAATAAAACCTTGGGTATTTAACCTTAAGGAAATATCTTTTCTAAGTAACAAAATATCTAATGTCTAAGTAATAAAAACTTTTTTGTTATTTTGGTTGACTAAAACGTTTTCTAAAAATTTTATTCTTCAAATAACCTTTGGAATAATTAAAAAAATGAGCTTATGAGAAAACATGTTATTTAAACTGTTCCTCAGAGTTGATTTATGTAGTAAGAGAAATCCTTTATCCCTGATACTTCATAAGAGTCCTCGTTGTAGTGATGGAGAATGAGTGATATATCTAATTTTTCCCATTTGAAAATGAGTCTGACAAAAACACCTCAAAAAACAAGCAGTAATTTAAAGATATTTTTATTTTTAAAAAATACCTTTAATAAATAGTTTCTTCTATGTTCTTGCATCTCTTTCATTTTTGCACTTCTTGAATACTACTGGTAAGACAAATATTGTGGACTAAATTGTAGCTGAATTGAATTAAATTTTGTAAGAAGAATTTGGGTGTGTGGGATTGTTTTCCAAGACCATAGTATTCCAGATGTGTTGACCTGCTGTAGTATAATTAATTTCCTGACCGCCATTTTAACCACTTCATTTTTGAAGGAGATACAGGAAAAAAAGGTAAGTATCTTGGGTTTATAACATTTCTTTAATATTCTGTGCACAAAATTCCAGAAGTAGAGACAACCATAGGTAACAGTGTTCATACTGAAATGCAAAGGGGGACAGTTAATTATGGAGATGTTCTAATTAAATACACGCAGTGAGGACAATCATTTTCTGATTATCATTTCAAGCACTCTACAGGATGATTTTTTTGTACACTTCTCAGTGTTTGGTGTTTGGTTATTCTGGTTCTGCTTTTTGGAGGAGCAGGTTATGTTCTTCCTACCATCAGATTGCAAAAGAACTTTTAACATCAGTCCAGAAAGTTTGTGAGCTAAACACTTGTAGGTTGAGACTAAAAGGGCCAGAACAAATATTCTGAAAGAAAAGAGGATGGTCCCCTTTGCAGCAGGTGTGCTGCAGAGGGTGAAAATAACCATGGCCACCATGGTCCACTGGGGTTCCTGCAGGACATGTACTCTTCCCCACCAAAGTGCAGTCACATTAATTAACTAAAACACACAGCCATGTGTTGTTGAGACTAAAGGCTGTTTTGCAGCTCACTGATGTGTCATTTTGTAAATCTACGTGGTGCCCTGTGAAGCAGAAGCACACTGCAGGACACACTGGTGGTTTATGAATTTACATGCTGGGACAATGAAATCGAGGAGATGTTGGCAGGAGGAACATGATACCATGTGAGGCCAGACAGGCTGGCCCCTGCAACAAAGTTTCGTGGAAACAGGCTTATCTTACAGGAAGGCAGCGACTAGGATGCAGGACAACAACACAGAGATTATGCAATAATATACTCTCTCCTGTTTAAGCAGGAGGGACCTACTGTATATCTCACACCCACAATCTATTGTTTTGAAAACCAGATGCAGAGAAGGCCAGAAGGGTGTTTCTATACAATGTTCTGACCTGTGCTGAGCACTACACACTTCATTAAGAGCCAAATGAGAATGACTCAGGGAAGATAATGTTTCTAAATGGTTAAAATGATTTCTGAATGTTTAGCTAGCCAGTCACATATCCTCAGGTGACATCCTTGTACATAAATATGTATTGGTAATATGAATACCTAAATATGAAAGCATTCAAGATGAAAATCTAACAAGAAAGTAAAAAAGAAAAAAAGATAATATTCTTTTTCAAGGTCTCTGGTTGGAAATTAAAGTGAAACAGACCTGGCTGCTAGAATGCATCACACATTTTGTAGTTCTTATTGGACAGCAAAAATTAGAATTGGGTAAAGTACTCCCTTTAGTTTATAGTCTTTTTTTCCCCTAAGTGGGATTTTTTCGTTGCTGGAAAACAAATATCATACTGAAAAACACTCATCCAGTGAGTGTGTTAGTGTCCACTGTAAAACCTCATTAGTATTCTGGCCTTGTAAACATTGATGGCTGATGACAGCAATCCCTTTGTGTAAGCTGGTTTATAGAGTTGTATAATATTATTGATGTTAGTAAGGGAACAAGAAGCAGGTGGATATACCATCTGTCATTGCTACCTAAGTGATAATTTACAGAAAAAAATTTAGAACAGTTTGGTTCAGTACAAAGGAAAGAAACAGTAAATTTGAGAGAAAAAAAATGCTAATACACAATTCTTTCTGTTGTTTTTTCTTTGTGCTAGTTTGTATATTTGATGAACATGAAGGAAGAAAAATGAAAAATATACAGACTCTTCATGTATTATTTCAGGATTTAGGGTCCAATCACGATGTTTTTTCTTGCAGTAATATTAATATCTGCACAAAACAAATTTGGAGACAAAGACTGCACACTGAAGGAGAAGGCTTGACACCTGGATATACATACTGACTTCCTATACCCAGATTTTCTTGTGAAGGAAAGTAAGGAAGAGTAATAGAGGAGAAAATTTGTGGTCTAAACAGTCTTAAGCTTTGATATCTTGGGAAACAGAACCATGGGGAGCACTATAAGGCATAGCTACTGTCTTTTCAGAGACATACTGACAAAAGACTTGAACTTAATTTTAGCTCTCATTTGACATTTAAAGACCTTGAGTCAAATTTTCAATAGATGCCTATCAACATTTTGATATCCATTATGTAGGTTACAGGTCTTGCTCCTCCTATGCAATATGTCTCTCTGTAAAATCATGATTTGTGATAAGCACTTTTTACTCTTCAATGCTAATTACTATTCCTGCAGCCAAATTAAAAATTAAATTTTGCTATATTCCTGCTTGTTCCATGTTTGCATTCTTAAAAGCAAGAACTCTTTTTTCTTTTGCAATATTCATTAATATTCAATTACTTAAAAAAAAAAAAAAAAAAATAAAAAGAAAAGGAAATGGAAACAAAGAAAATGTAATAGTATGTCAATAAGGGCAGAATAAAGATGCAAAGTATTCCAGTAAATGTTAGAATGGGGGGATCTAACATTATTTAAATCCTGAATATATTTGACACTAAGGAAAAGCTTTCATTTTATTGTGTTCTCTTTCTCTTTTGACTTATTATTTCGCACAAGCAGGTTGTAAAATCTTTGAAGATTTTGTGTGTATAATGACCACTATAGTGGAGTCCAGTTTGAGATCTGGAGGCAGTTGTTAATTGTAACAAATGAAGATGCCAGTGACAAAAAGATAGTAAGGGTACAAATTCTATAGCTAGTCAATGCAGGAAGAGCTATGAATCTCAGTTATTGATCATAAATTTTTAGTAAGACTGTTCATAGAGGAAACCCATGCACTATATCATTTCTGAGATCACCAATTCTTTTAATTCTACCCATGTTCTAACAATATTTTTTTCTGATAATTTAAAATTCAGCCTAACTTCAAGGAGGAGCAATGAATCTCCAGTTATCTGTTACTATTTATTGGCATTGCCTCCTGTTAACTTTCCTTTTCATCTACCAGTTCTGCGCTTCTTGGTCATCTGCACTTTCATCTTCTTGGAGTGAAGATGAAAGCTCATATACAGGTTAAATCAAATGATAAAAAAAAGGGAGAGAAAGCGGTAGAATTTCTCAACAATTCCTTTAATGAAGATGCTGAATTCTGTGCTGTCAGAGTGCACCTTGCAAGGATTCTCACAGAGCACTCAGAATTCACTGGGCTGTTCTCTTTAGTTAAGGTTTTTCTGCTAGTGAAGAGATGTGCAGCTCAAGCTGAATCAAAGGCACCTGTACTGGTCATTGACTGGCAAGTATGTGCAGGATGCCATTTGAGGTTTCAATCTGGGTGTGTGACAAACCTTCCATTATTGAGGGTTTGGCACCTTAACAGACTGCTTATTGGGATTCATAGTCAAAACCAGGTGCAATTTTGAAATACAGAAATTAATTTTCCAAGAGTTGAGTTTTGAAAAGATATGAAGAAGCAGTTCTTGTTTCTAAAATTATTACCCTGAATTGTTATAAACATGTAATTTTTTTTTTTTAAACATAAATGAAATATGTCAGATATTACCTAGAATGAAATGGTGTTATAATCTTGTACCAAATTTCTGTGCCACATAAGTCTTGTGCATAACTCTACAGGAAGTAAGGCTTTCAACACTTCTCAATACACAGGTTTTTGTCTTACCATTCAAAGTTTGTGTCAAATAGCTTTACTTCCTAGGTTTATCTGCAGTGCAGTCTCAAAAACAAAATAAATGTTTAATTAAATAAAATAAAATCCCACCAGAAACCTGTTTTCTTTCATCTCTGAACCACAGAATATCTCTTTTCTTAAAAAAAATTAATAGTGTTTCCTAGAGAAATATTCCTTCCAGTTACTTCTTCACTTATGAAATGAGACAACCAAAAGAGGTGTTGTGCTTATCTTTTCTTATCATGCTAGGGATTTAGGTGGTGTAAATGAACAGAGACAATAAAGATGAAAATGAATTCTGGAAATAAATATATCATGTAGAAAACTTACCCTGCCACCCTCAGATTTTTAATGGAAACCTGGAAAAGCATATTCTGAATAGTGGATTTGTATTCAAAAATTATCATACATCTCCAGAATACAAATCATATTGTCAAAATATGCAATGACCTATAGGACAAAGGAGGCTACAAATAGATGAAAACTATTGAAAGGTGGCAAGCTGAAATGATATATGCAATGTAAATTGTGTGTTGTAAAAAATTCAGAGCACACAGTGCTACCCTTGAAGAGGTCCAGCAGGGAAGAAAAGATCAGTCTTTTATTTTTATTTGTATGAGATGTGATGAAAGTTTTTTTGTATTCAATAAAACAAAGAGCTATGTAGGAAATAAGATTCTTTTATAAGCACAAGGATGTTCTAATTTTTCATAATTTGAAGCAATTGTTAGCTGTGACTGTCTGTTGGGAGGAATTTTCTGTTGCGTGCAATTTCCATTTTGTTGTACTTTCTACGACTTTCTACTTAACTACTAGTTAAGGAGAAATTGCTGCTTCTTCCCATGAATGCAGAAGGAAAATAGAAGATTAGTCAGTGGCCATATGAAGTTTAACAAGGAAAGTGCTGTATTATGCAGCTTAGGACAGGTCAACCCCAGATGTATGGAGAGAATGGGGAAAAAGCAGATGGTGAGCAGCACCTGGGGGTCCAGGTCAGTGGCAAGCTGAACATGAGCCAGCAGTGCCCTGGCAACCAGGAGGGCCCCCACATCCTGGGATGCATCAGGCCCAGCATCACAGTTGGGCAGGGGAGGGGATTGTCCTGCTCTGCTCTGCACTGGGGCAGCCTCATCGCCAGTGCTGGGGGTAGTTTTGGGTAGCACAGTGTAAGAAGGATTTAGAGCTGTTAGAGAGTGTCCAAAGAGGGGGTCATGAAGATGAGAACGGGCTTCGAGGGGAAGCTGTATGGGGAGAGGCTGAGGTCACTTGGTCTGTGCAGCCTGGAGACTGAGGGGGGACCTCACTGGAGTTACATCTTCTTTGTGAGGGGAAGAGGAGTGGCAGGCACTGATCTCTCTGGTGACTGTGTCAGGACC
>VYXF01004072.1:34941-49166 GCA_013397295.1 Polioptila caerulea
TTAAAATTCTTCGGTTTCATTTTGCTTTAAAAAATTATACAGGACAACTGATAATTAACACCTGCTGAAACACTGGTTTAGCTTGATTCTTTTTAGTTCAGTGCAGTAATGAAAGCATGTCAGTCTGGAAAAATCATTGTGAAAAAAGAATTTTGAAGGGTACACTCCTGTTTTTAACATTTCTTCATAGACTGGGTTTCATGAAAATGGAAATTTTATTTAATATGTTTATCTTTGTAATAACATATTTTTAATGTGTCATCAGTAGTAGGTCCTTAGTAATGGCAGACTGTATAGAGTCTTCTAAATTTGAAATATAGCCAAAAAAAGATGAAATAAGTTTTAATAGTATTTACAAATTTAAGGTAAAAAGTAAAATAAAATAAAATAAAATAAAGTAGAATAACAAAATAAAGCAGTTTGAAGAATGGTTTAAGAAAGTTTGAGAGGCTGAGCTGTAATGACTAGTGGAGAAGATATGATGGGCCATTACCAGCTCAGCTGAACTGATGTTAGAAGCAGCTGTAATGTCTTAGAAGGTGTCATAAAAAATCAAAAACACCTTTAGTGTCCCTGGACTCATTGCTGAGGCCTTGCACCACCGGATTCTACATGATCCAAAAACATTGCAACAAATCCAGAGTATCTTGCAAGAGACAAAGGAAAGCTGCCTCTCATATAGAGGAGGTGCCTGAGTCTTCCTGCTGAGCCTCTGTGTATTTTACCCCATTGGACTTTTGTGTTTTGCCTATTTCTTCCCCCACCCCCAATGGATCAAGAACATCACTTTGACCAACAGACAGCTAAATTGCAACTATCAAGTCTCATAGAGAGGTCTATGGGTGGTGCTATGTTTTTATCTTCTCTCTCTTTCTTTCTTTTCCCTTATATAATTTGTCCTGGTTTAGGGCAAATGTGGGAGAAAACCTCCAAAGGGGTTCCTCGAAAACAAACTCAAGCGGCCTCTCCTTTAACTGGTTTGAGAAAAACATTTCCTCCGAGAGAAGTGGAAAAAGTTGTTTATTTAACATGCGAAGCACTCCCCAGCACAACAAATGAACAACACTGACCAACAAACCCTCTCGTCGCTCGGCAGAGATGACAAATTCCCAGAGTCTCTCTCTCCCGTGGCTGCAGCTCGGCTCGCTCAGCTGCCCTCAGTCCCTCTGGGGCTGGGAAAGGCCGGGCCCAGGCCAGGCCCGGGGGGCCACAGGTGTGAGCTCCTGGTGCCCTTTTGGGGTTTGAGACCAGAGCAGGTTAAACAGTTCCAAGAAGAAGGAAAAAAAAAAAAACAAAACCACATTCCAGAAAGCTTCTCTGTCTCAGCTAGCCAAAACCTAACAAAAAACAAAGGAGAGCATCTGCCCTGCAGACAGCACAGGCTGTGTGTGTGAAGGAAAGCTGAAAACTCTGATCTTTATTCTTTGAAAACAGCTGCCTCAGACATTCCACTGCTTCTCCTTCTCCCCCCTTCACTCTCAGACCCAGTTTTAAAGGTGCAGAACACAATAACAAACATAAACAGAACAGATGATTGGGGATACAAGCATCATTAGGTCACCCTAGTACAAATTTCTTATGTAATATTTTTAACTGTGTTTATATATACATATATATATATATGTATAAACACATACATACATACATTTACAACACCTGTCATTCAGTGTCATTCCACTCTAATCTGAGGTATAGATTAACAAGAATCTGGTTTATTCTCACATTTGTTGGGGTGGGGAGGGAGGAAGGAAGGAATGGAGAGTGGAAGGGAGGAAGGTGCGGAAGGAAGGAAGGCGCGGAAGGAAGGAAGTTCTAATTAATAATCTTGGCAATTAGTTATTTTAAAATTGCTCTAATTTTCATTCAATGATTATCATCTCTAATTTCAGTGATATTTGATGGATTCAATTTTAAATGCAAGTTCAAATTAATAAAGTGCTAACATTTTTTTTCCCAAAAGAAGAAATGTCTGGAAAAGTACAAAGTAAGCCAAAGTAATAAAAAGTTGATTAATTGGCTCCTACAAACACCTGTTCATTTTTTGTTTTTTCTTGGTCAAATTGTAAACATTCATTAAAAATCAGCTTAAAGATTTCTGTAATTCAAAAAAACCCACTCTTCTGATTTCGTTTTTATCTTCATTATGTAATATGAAGTTCAGCTTCCAACTGGTTCAATGTAATTTTGGGGGAAAGCAAGCATACTTTGACTCTTTTCCAGTGGTAATGAGAGTATATCCTCTATAGTGTGAATTCATAATTGTACATTTTGAAAAATTACTTCCAGCTGCTATGCTTGTGTGATTTTGTACTTTATATAGAATTGACACATTATGATCACCTGTCACCTAAGAAAAAGGAGATCTGAGTAATCCCTAGCTTTTTTTTTTCCTTTTTATTTTTTCTTTATTTCCATAGTTTTTCGTTGTGGGTTTATTTTCACTTCTAGTGTAATGTAGAACTGTTTGAAATAAGTTACATATTTCCAAGTTTAATTGGAAACATATATCAAAGCAGGAATTGTTTGAACTGTCTGAGAAACTGTGTCATAATTGTATAATGCGTTTTTCTTTCTGGAAATCTTTTTTAAAGCCTTGACTGTGGGACTACTGGATGGAAGAAATATTACTCAATTAAATATAATATCATGAGAAAAAAAAAAGTTTCACCTTGTATAATTTTTTTTAAAGATTTCTTTCCAATTTGCTCAATTTTGATGCAAAATAAATTCTTGTTTCTGGTAGATCACACACTAGATATAAGGAGAACTAAAATCCAGAGCTGCACAGAGAAAGATCAGTGTCTGCTACTTTGCCAATACACAGCCAATAATAATTAGGTCTTTATCCAGTAAGATAAGAGGGATAATATAGTTCCTCAAAAAATGCTATTAAGGATTTGGAGACTAAAATATATTCTTCTGAAATATATTCTTAACGACTCATTTTAATGAAAGGATAGAATAAATGTAGGTTTAGTAGGAAATACCCCATTTCAGTATGTTTACCAAGCAAGTGAAGTATAACAGAGGCTTGGTTTAGAAATAACTCAGTTCTAATGTCAGTAGCTACTCAGTTCAATACTACCATGTGAGATGCAAACAAGGTTAGTATGATTTTTTTTTTCCTGGAAAGCTTTCTTTATCTCTGAGCTGAGTAATGCATATCACCCAGGCTCATGACTCTGCATTCTGGTCTCCTGGAAATTTCCCTAAAAGACCTTTGTGTGAAAAACTAAGAAGTAACAAAGGAATGCAGAACTAAGACTCAGAATTTAGCTTAAAGACTTTGTAGATAAGTCTAGGAAACAAAGACTAAAAACATAATGAAGTAAACCTGGCTTTTCATTTGAGAATTTATAAATATCCTTTAAACATGATGGGCAATAAAGCCTCAGTTTCTGCATTAAAAAGTGACAGGGAATTTAAAATTGTTAAAATATTCTCACCACATTTTCAGAAAATGTAAAAAAAAAAAAAAGAAAAGAAAAGAAAAAACCAAAGAAGGGTTTTGCTCTTTCCTGATGGTTGCCAGTTTGACATTCTGTTAAACTCAGCAGATGTTATATATTGGTTCTCTCTTCAGAAAGCATTTCAGCACTGGTCATAAAAATTATGACTCCATGAATGTGATAGAAAGAGTCTAATATAACAGCTTTGTGATATAAAAATATTGCTTTGTGTGCCACTCTAGTTTTTGAGGTGTCTGGGGTCTGACTGCATAAGCAGAAGCAATTTTGCCGGACAGTAGAGAGAATAACTTTCAGAAACATTTCTTTCCACTGTCTCTTTCAGGGGAGACTATTCTTCCAATTCTTTTTTCCTTCATTCTTGCAGATGCAAGTACATCTATCGTATCTGATTGCTCTTTCTGACTTGAAAACACATGAAAAGTTGAGAAGGGCACAAATGCCATGATGGACCAGAAAATTAGTCATGACTCCACAATTAACTGAGTCCAGAATTACTTCTGTATAGGTTCTTATATAACATGGTCTTCAATTTTTCTGTTTTAAAAATATACCTTAGTATAAAAAACTTAGCATTGTAGAATAGTGGACTGGTCTGAATTGGAAGAGAATAATTAAGGCCATGTAGTTGCAACCCTACCATGGGCAGAGTCACCTTCCACTTATCCAAGTTGCTCAGAGCCCCATCCAACCTCGCCTTGATCACTTCCAGGGATGGGGCATTCACAACTTCTCTGGAAAATCTCTTCCAGTGTCTTAGGGTAAAATTTTTTTCCTAATATCTAGTATAAACCTCCCCTTTGTCAGTTTACAAAACCATTCCCACCTGCATACCCTTTTAACAAAGTCCCTCTCCAACTTTCCTGTAGGCCCTCTTCAGGCATTGGAAGATGCTATAAAGTCTCCCTGGAGCCTTCACTTCTCCAGGATGAATCAGTTTGTATTTGTAGACATGCTCCAGAGCCTAGGAAAGCATCCATAACATGGGGGTTGGTATTTGTTTCTTCTTTGTTGTTTCACCTTAGTATATTCATCGACAACTTTTTGGCTCTTCAATCAATTATAATCTCTCTTTTCTACTAGGACTCTTTGTTAATAGAAGAGACAACAGAGACAACTTCTTTCATCACAATTAACTGACAGGCAAACCACGGAACACTTAGCTGTTTTCTATAAAGTAGAACAAATTTGAGAGAAAGTGGAATCTCAGTCCTCTCCTCATTTCCCAGGGAAAGACACAAGAGGACACTGATCAGAAATGGTGTAAATTAAGGGACTTGATTATTCTTTAACAAGTGCATGTTTGAAGTTAGTATAATTTCTAATTTGAAAGAAGGTACTGAATTTATAATAATACATCTCTAGACCTGAAGCAACTGCAATAAATCACTGTATCTACATTTACTGTGATGGAATTACAATGATTTACTATCTCTTGAACATCCATCTCTGAAAACTCTGGTACCAAGAGCATTTGACTGATACAAAGGAAAATTTGTAAAGCTGAATTTCATGCATATACATAGTGCAAATGTTATGCACATTGTTGATCAGGATGCCTAAGAGAGGAACTGTAGAAGCTTAATATAAAAAACCTTAAATTAAATGGCTGAAGTACTGAAGTTGTAGTTTGAAATAAAGGATTTTTATCATGTGAATCAATCCCTGGAGTTAAACTGCTAGAGGTAATGCTGGAAAATTTTTAGGTAGATATAATTGAGTATTTAGAAACCATCCGAGAGATACTTTTCAAATTAACATGTCTGTATCTGTCGACATCTCTATCTTACAGAATCACAGAATATGCTGAGTTGGAAAGGACCCATCAGGATCATAGAGCCCAGCTCTTGGCATGGAACAGCATCATCCCAAAGAGTCACACCATGTGCCTGAGAGTATTGTTCAAGAGCTTCTCAAGCTCTGTCAGGCTGGCGCTGTGATCACTTGCCTGGGGAGCCTGATCTAGTGCCCAATCACCCTCTGGGAGAACTTTCTCCTGGTATCCAACCCAGACCTCCTGTGACAAAATTTCCAACCATTCCCTTCAATCCTGTCACTGTCACCACAGAGATAATGCCTGCCCCCCCCCTCTTCCCTGCCTGCCCCTCCTCTTCCCTCACAAGGAAGTTATAGCTGCAGAGAGGTCTCTTCTCAGTCTCTTCCAGGCTGAACAGACCAAGCGGCCTCAGCTGCTCCCCATACCGTTTCACCTCAAAGCCCATCGAGGCCCTATTTGTGTAGGCAGAGAAGATATGGTGTTGATATCTGTGAGCATTTTGATTTTCTTTAAAATAGCAGAGCTGTAAGAACTGCGTGATTTGGGTATTACAGACTTTAAACACTCAGTGCCTTCCTGTGAAGTATGAATAACATTTTGTGATGGGACAAGGCAGGGTCCAGAATGAAGCATGAAATGAAAACTAAATATTTGTCAGGAGTCTGTGTTCCTGAACAGTTAGTAGACAAATTTATGTACAAAAAATTGTAAGAGAATATTGTCTAGTGTTTCAGATCACCTAAGTGATTTTGTTCTTGTTCCATTACTTTAAGTACCAGAGAGTGACTGTTATTTGATATGGTCTTGTACAGTACCACTGAAGATTCTTTTCCCCAACCAGTAAAAGACATGCTTCCAAAGCAGAAGCTGATAACCTTTGGCATACCAGACACTTGAAGCAGATCAGTTACTGCCAGCTTGTGCCTACCTTTTCCCTAACAAACACTAGTTCTGCCCTCTCTGCTAATGAGAGTGCCCTGGGACCAGGAAGCAAATTCATTGAATCCATTTTGTCTCATTTTCCTTCAAGAGAAAGACTATATTCACTGAACACTTGCACTTCAGCTTTGCCCTTACATTTCAATTCACTTAAAAGTAGACAACGTTTATACGCACTGTGACATGGAACACTTAAAAAAAAAACACAAAAGTGTGTGTGCATGCAAGTTTAAAGGCTGTTTGTGGCTTTAAGGGATTTGATTGAAAATATTGGAATTATCATTTGATTTACAAAAGACTCTGCTGTTCTGCAGAAGATGAAGCAACAGCAGAACCACAATAAAATAATTCATTAGTCTTTCATTTACTCATGTTATAATGGGAGAGATTTGTGGGTTCTGGAAAATTATATTAATGAATTGAAATATTAGAAAGTAAAATAATATGCAGCTCATAAGAAGAGTAATGTCCACTCAGTACATTTTCTGGATTTTGTTTCAGATAATATTTTTGAAAGAAATTTCCTTTTTTTTTTTTTTTCTCAGTCTGTTAGTTGAGTTGATTAATTGTGCATTGGCATTGGAACAACCCTAAGGAGAATCATATTTCTTACTCTGCAAACATTTTAAAGAGTGAGGACACAGAATGGAAAGAAGATTATAATCTAATCTTGTAATTTCTTGTCATTTATTCGTTCTAGGGTATACAAGAGAAGCAGAAAATATGATGGTAAGAAGTAAAAAATAGTTCAAAAATTTTCCTTGTTATTGTAATTCTGTTGTCATTGATGTTAGCTGTGTCATAGATTTCAGGGGAAAAGATTATAATAGCATTAAAAGATTTTGTTATCCTATTCTTAAGATTTCTTATTTCTGAAAGATATTTTTCATTCACCAGTGGTGAGGTTATATGTGGGTAATGCTATCTACATGTTAAATGAAGAGTACAAAAATGTTTTTTTGACTATTTTCTCTATCCTAAGGATTTTTATACTTAGATTTGGCAGCTTTGACATATTTTAAAAGCTTCCCACAACCAAGTGATTGTTTGAAAGATTTAAAGTATACAAACATAATTGATTCTAATTCAAATTTTTGCCTCTCGTAAAGTTCAGTGCCTCTACAGACAATATTAAGAAAATTAAAATTCATCAGCCATTTCAGCTGAGGAATAGCATCTAGTTAGAGAACACATGAGCAAACTGGAGATACACAAGCCCAAGAGAGTGGACAAGTTGCATTCCCAAGTTCTGAAGGACCTGGCTTATGTCATTGCACGGCCACTCTGAATTACCAGTGAAAGCTCATGGAGACAGGGGGAGGTTTCTCAAGATTGAAAGATGGTAAATGTCACCTTTATGTGCAAAAAAAGGTCAAGAAGCACCTGGGGAATTATAAATCCATCAGCCTGCATTGGTTTAATCCCACCTGTCTGCTAGAGTACCATGCAGCCACTTGCTCACTCAAGTCCGCATCGGTGAGATGGGGAAGAGAATAGGAAAAACAGAAAACTTTTGACTTGAGATAAAAACAGTTTAATAATTTAAATTAACTAGTAGTCAGTTTTGTTTTCATTACTAATATTATTATTATATTATTAATATTATTTATTATTAATATTGTTACTACTTTGAAAATGAAAAAATAAGGAAAGGAAGAAAACTTGAGAGAAACAGATGATGCACAATATAATTGCTCACTATCCATTGACCAAAGTCCTGGTCAGCTCCCTCCTGTCTATATACTGGATGTGACTTTCACCTGTGGAATAACCCTTTGGCGAGTTTGAGTTGATCATTCTGGCCATGCTCTCTCCTGGCTTTATGTGCACCTGCTCACTGGCAGAGCATGGGAAACTGAAAAGCCATTGACTCGGAATAACCACTCCTGAGCAACAGCCAAAACATCGGTGTGTTACAAACATTGCTCTCATACTAAATCCAAAAAACAGCACTGTACCTGTTGCAAAGAAGAAAACTGAATCTATCCCAGCCAAAACCAGGACATAGCCTCACTACCGCTGTGGTGTGGGTAATGGAGCAAATAATTCTGGGAGTCATTTACAAGCACATTAAGGACATGAAGGTGATTTGTAGTAGTCAATATGGATTTACGAAGATGAGAACCTATGTGATAGCTGTCTGTGATGAGATACTAGTTTCACGGATGAGCAGAGAATAAAGGATATTGTTTACCTTGTCTTTTCAAAGGTTTTGAGGCTGTATCCTGAACATCCCCAAGGACATATAGCTTGAGTATGTGACATATAAGTGGACAGTGATGTGGCCTGGAAACTGAGAGAACTGTCAGACACATTTTCAAACACCAGTGGGCTGAAATGGTTGTGATGAGTGGCATGAAGTTCATGCAGGCTATTCACCGGAATTGGGCCCTGCGGTGGATACTGTCTCCACTAGAATTTAAATATTTGTTAATGATCTGAATGATGAGACAGAGTGCACTGTCTCTAAGTTTACATATGAAACTAAATTGGAATATTTAGTTGACACAGAAGATATTTTTCCTGTCAGTTAGAGAAATTTCAACAGAAAGAAGTCTGAAACGGAAGTAGAAATTGTCAGGAAGCTCATAATACAGGGAAATACAAATTCCTGCCATAGGAGTTGAAACACTCTAGGAACATGCTGGAGGCTAATCAATGGGAAAGTAGCTCATAGTAGAAAAACATAGTGGAGAAACACCCATCCATTGCAGAGAAATGTCTGGGTGTCCTATCTTTTCCTACTGAGCACAGTACTCTTACTGTAAAGTGCAATGGCCCTTTGGTCTATAGAAGTAGGATTCTTACCACCAAATTAAGTATTTCCCTACTCAGTTCTGGTGAGACACATGTGGAATTCTGAGCCAAATTCTTCACTCCTCCTGGGAAGAAAGACATGAACTTACAGAAGGGAGTTCAGTGAAGGGCCATAAGATCTCTCTTATGAGGAAAGTCTAAGAGCTGGCATTGTTCATCTTGCAGAAGAGAAGGCTCTAGGGTGTTTTATAATTTATAAAAATACTTTATAGGAGGAAAAAAACCACGGAGACAAGATCTTCTCTGTTGTGCTCAGTGACAGGACAAGAAGTAATGAAATGTAAGAAATAATACTCAAGTGTTACTGTGAAGTGTTTAGCCACTGGAAGAGGTTTCCCAGAGAGTTTATGAAGTCTTCCTTGTTCAAGATATTAAAAAAAACTGACTAGACCCAGACTTGAGCAATCTAGTCTAGGAGCTCTTGGTTGAGGGTTGTAAGACTTGATGACCTACAGAGGTGCTACAAATGTACCTTCCACTCTCATCAATTTTGTGATTTTATGAATAATTTATGGAGATTTATTTTTATCATTAGGATTGTTTTCAAATAATAGAGTTGTCTGAAGCTGTCAAGTTTTAGCTGTAAAAAGGTATTCTTAATGTGAGAGTGACAAAATATAGTCAAATCTTGCTGTGCATAGTTCCTCCAACCCTCACACATACATCATATAGGCAATATGATTTGTCCTAAGACAAGTACACCAGGTGGGAACTGTCCTGAGGTAAGAACGCAAGTTGGGAACTGTCGCCCTGATTCTTTCAGGTTTTCTAGTGCACTTTCTAACTCAATGTTTGGTAGTTCCTAGTTCACTTTCTCATGAATTGATGCTATTATTAGAAGCTTGTTTATGCTAAGACAAGGTCGCTGGAAATTCCTTCTCTTGGGAGTGGAAAGTGACTGATTGACATTTGTCTTGACCAGTGTGATGGGAGAGGTGTCCAGCTTCTCCTCCAATCCCTGGTCCTAGTGTAAATACTACAAATATGGAGTCAGATATTTGAATAAAGGTCTTTCAGCCTTCTCTTGAGAACGTGTCCTGTGTGTCCTTGATAGTGACCCACAGCGACAGGGAACTGCAGAAAGAACTGTCTGAATGCTTGCATAATTGATGCATTCCTGAGTTGTGATGATTGCAATTGGCTTTCATACACATTGGCCTGCAAAATGGTATTAAATGCTGCTGGAGACTGGGACAACTGGATAAACTGATCTCCCAAGGCTGCAGGCAGCTTCCAAGTGAAACTCCATCCCCACTCCAGCAGGGATACCTTCAGGGGTAGATCAGGGATCCCAAAACAGGAACTCTTACTTTTCAATACGTGAATAAAAGTACAAAGACCTGGTCACATATGGAGATAAAATCCTGAAGTAGCTCCATCAGTGATTAACTGCTTTGTAATTGTGCATTCTGCAAGGCCAAAGACTGTAAACTGGTATATTTCTAGCCAAACTTGCTTATACCATAACACTTTAGATCTGTTTATGTTTTACACCTCATTGATTGATTGAGATATAATTCATTAATATTTGATACTATATTGGCAATAAGTCTAATCAGAGTTATCCATATAATCAATGTCACATTTCTCTCACATGGCCAAAAGTCTTCTCTCTACTACTCTTCTGAATAAAATTTGATTGCCTCACATTCAGTTATAAGTGCATGGTAGATTAATTTAACACATATCATGTTAAAACAAGACCTTGTTAAACCATAAAGCAAGCTGCTGATGTCATATTCATGCAACACATACCTCTTACGTAATTTTCATAAGGAATTCTGACCTATAGTAAAGGGAAAGGCCTCAAAAGTCAGAATCCCAAGACTGGGTATACTCTAAAGCATATTTTTCTTGAAGGAAACTCTTGTGTAAAAGTAAATTTAAGTGAAAAAGGTTTGTTTAAATTATTTCAGCTATATTTACATTTAAACCAACAGTTTATGTCTTTAATTTTTTATGTTTATGCCTTGTCTGTAAGACACAGCTATTTTTTGTCCCATGAAGGACTGTACGTGCATTATGTACTGAACTGATAAGGTAAAAATCACTTGGAGGAATGGCACATGTGATCCTGAATGCTGTTGATTAGAATGGAGGACTCAGCTCCTTGCTTTCTACTTTCAGAGTGCCTTTGGGGATGTACATTTTCACATTGTTTTCAAATGACTAGAATACAGAATATCTTTGTTAGGTGTTCTTGAGTCTTTCCAAGTCTCTAATTTTGTTGCATAAAAGAGTCCCATAGGATGCTTCATTTTAACTTAGCATAGCTTCATTTGCATAACAATCCTTTGCCTTGAATATGAGAATATGCTCCACATAGGTTATCCCTGACTGTACAATGATTTTAATATTCATCTTCCAGTAGGGGGTTGACATAGAGTCTAGATATCTCTTGGATACATGTAAATTGCTGTTTTCTATTTCTACATAAGCCTTACTACTGAATAAACCACAAATACTATGCAGAAAGTTCTCTATTCCCAAATCTCAGCTCACGTGTTTATGTCTGGCTCATATTCTGTCCTATGTTTTTTAATACTGGGCAATAGAGGCTGAAACATGTTATCTTCTACTTGATATGTGTTTCTACCTACTTAATATTATGTCATAAACCAAAACATTTGCGTAACATTTCTTTTGGTATTGAAACATGGCTCATATGTTTACACAGAGAGCAGAACTTGAGAAATGTGCCAATTAAGTGCTGTATTTGTGTCATGCATTGACCAAGGTCTTCCCTAAGAATGCAATGATTGACCTATAAAGGATTTTAGATTTAATTAAGAATATTGAAGACATTTAGAATAATGGGTCTAATAATTTTTGGTTTCTCTGTTATGAAAATATTTCAGATTTTCAACTATCAATACTTCATGTTCATTACCTCACATTCAATACCATTTCAACTAGGCCATTTCATACACTTTCTGGAATTGACCTAGGCCACAAGTGCTTTCTGTAAATATTTTTATTCCAATACAAATCTTTAACTAGCTCTCTTTGAAAGAAAATATTTACAAATATTGATTATAGCAATTACTAATTACAGTTGAAAATTATAAAAACCTCACCAGACCTGGAGTTTATCCCACCTCTGGGACAAACCCAGCCAGAGGGTAAACCATTCAGCCTCTCATGGATCATATCCTAACCACTGCATCATTTGGAATATACTACTAGCTCAATCCAGTGCAGTCAGCTTCCTTAAGGGACTGCTGAATAGCAAAAAATACCATTGTCACAGATCTAGTTATAATGACACTTCTTTTCTTTAATGTTCATTGTGTGAGTTCTATGCATAACTTCTGATTTAACTGTTCTTTCCAACAGGGTGCTACAGTGTTTTCTTCTTACACCTGCCTACATGTCTCTTCATGCTTTTCTTTTAATAATATCATTATCTTAGATCCACAGTAAAATATCAATTTGACTTCAGAATTCTGATGGATTCAAGATAATTTGAGGGCTTCCCTACCATGTTTCTTTTTTTTGTTCATTCCTGTCTTGTCTCCAGCTTTCATCTAGAAGGAACTGAAGTTATAAATAAAATCAGATCCCTCTTTGCTGGAAGTTAATTTCCTTATCTTTTAACAATTTTCTATATATTAAATTTTTTTTTGTTTGTGTTTTTTACTTTGTGGTTTTGTTTTTATTTTTTAAATACCTTTTTTTAAAAAATACTTCTTGCCAAATGAGTTGAGGTCTAAAAACTGAACACAGTAGCAGACTCTATTAACATCTCTATCTTCCAGAGCATTCCTCTGCTGTACAATTTCAAATACAGAATAGGAGCTCTGGTGAAATGGTACCCGATAGCATGACAAGTTCTCTGTTCCTTCTTAAGTGTGACACTTGCTTTCTTTATAAACACATCAAGAAACTAACCTGAAAACTACCCATCCAATGCTGGTTTTGTGTCACACATACAGATCTATGTCTTATGAAGAGTTTCATATTAGTTTTCTGCTCAGCTGTCTCAGGAATTGTTTATGTAGATAACACATATTAAAGCATTTTTTTCTTTCCTGACTTCTTTTTCTTGTTTGTTTGTTTGTTTGTTTTAGTGTTCTTCATATTTGTTCTCAGGTTTGAGCTCCAGAATTTTAACACTCAGTAAGTTCAATTACTTCTGAGTAATAAAAAAACTTGCACTACTTTAAAAAAAAAACCCTCAAACCAAACCAAAGCTAAACTTAAAAAAAAATATAAATGAACATTTCTCTGTAATCATCTTAAAAATTATATAATATTTATTTAGAATAATAGTAAAACATTATATAATAATAAAGTTTTAATTTCAGTTAAGAGTGTTATGATATATTTAACACTATTTCTCATCTTTTTCTTTCTTACAGAAAAAGTAATATATATTGGCCTGAAGGCTAGCTGCTATAGATTTCATTCTCAGCTCTGAAGCTGTATCCCCAGTGACTTTTAAGAAAGACATTGTTTTCAATGTTCTTATTTATTTAGTAATTTGAATTTAAAACAGTGTCTCACCCTGAATGTGGAAACTCTTAGGAAAGGTATCTAGGTATGACGCAGGATCTGAAAAACAACCCAGATGACAAAGAGTTCAAAAATGAGTATATGTGCTTAAACATATAAAATTTGGTGTGGGTTGAAAGCTCTAATCAAGATGTGCCAGGAATGATACAAAACTGAATTAAGTACAAGAGCTACAAGAGTAATATAGTGCTTTAACAAGATTCCAGGCAGCTTTCAATTTATACTTCACTCTTACAAGAAGACACAAAAACAAACGGAAAAGGAAACCCGCTGTGAATCGTGATTGTTTTGTCTTTAAGAAAATAAGCAGCCAGAGCTAAACTTTTTTTTTCTTTTTTTTTTTTTCATACACTAGGCCATTATAGTGCAACATTTGTATAGTTTGTTTACAAATACCTCATATATGCATAAAAGATGCATCAGCAGTTTTTCTTTTTTACTTCACAAAGAATCTCATGCAGAGTCACACACAGAATGACTAAGTTGGAAGAGACCTTCAAGATCATTTAGTCCAACACATGCCCTAACATCTCAACTAAACCACGGCACCAAGTGCCACATCCAGACATTTTTTAAACACATCCGGGAATGGTGACTCCACCACTCCCCAGGCAGACCATTCCAGTACTTGATTATTCTTTCTGGAAAAAACTTTTCCTAGTATACAATCTAATTTTCCCTTGGCGTAGCTTCAGACTGTGTCCTCTCAT
>VYXF01004073.1:0-37982 GCA_013397295.1 Polioptila caerulea
AGAAAAAATACAGTCTCATTGGTCTTTCTCTCTTCATGAACCGCAGAATATCTTGGTTGGAAGGGGACCTCAATGATCATCTGGTCCAACCTTTCTTGGCAAAATCATAATCTAGAAAAGGTGGCCCAGCACCCAGTCCTGATGAATCTTGAAAGCATTCAACACTGAGGAGTCCATCACTTCCCTGATGTTATTATTCCAATGGCTGATTGTTCTTATTATGAAAAAAAATCTATTTTTTGTCTAATTAGAATGTCCCCAGGCATAACTTGTACCCTTTTCCTCTCATATTTTCCATGTGACTCCTTGTAAAAATGGAGTCTCCATCCTCTTTGTAGCCATCCTTTAAATACTGGAACACAGTGATAAGTTCTTCTCCAAGCCTTCTTTTCTCTAGGCTGAACAAACACAGTTCTCTCAGCCTTTCCTCACATGGCAGGCAGGCTTCCCTGTCCTTCAGTCATCTTTGTGGCCTTTCTTTCAGCCCTCTCAAGCTTGTCTGCATACGTTTTGTACAGCAGGAGCCAAAACTGAACACAGGATCCCAGATATGGCCTGACAAGAGCTGAGTAAAATGTGACAATGCCTTCTTTCTCTCTGCTGTGGGGATGCCCTTGTTGATGTAACTCAGCATCCTCTTCGCTTCCTTTTCCACAGCAGCACCCTATTCACTTGTACTGAGTTTGTTGTCCCCCAGGTCCTTTTTCATAGAGCTGCTCCCCAGCCAAGTAGAACCCAGTCTGTGTTGCACACCTGGGCTTTGTTTTCTCAGGTGAAAGACCTTACATTTGTCCTTGTTGAAGTTCATAAAGTTCTTATACATCCAGTCTTCCAGTCTCTCCAAGTCTTGCTGCAGAGTGGCTCTCCCTCCTTAAACATCCATTTTCCTAGTTAGTTTGGTGGCAAAATTGGTCAGAGTTCACTTGGTCCCATCATCCAGATCACTTATGAGGATATTAAGTGGAGTTGGGCCCAATATCAATCCCTGGGGGACCGTACATTTAACAGGCTGCCAGTTTCAAAAGGAACTGTTTGCCATTCCTCTCTGGGTGCCATCTGTCAGCTGGTTCCCCAGTCACTGCCCACCCCATAGGTCTGGACCATCACACATCAGGTACTGCTGGAGGAGGCTGTGGGAAAGTGTATCAAAAGCCTGAAAAAACCAGGCAATCTCCACTGCTTGCTCCACATCAACCAAGCAGATTACTTTGTCATAGAAGATTATCAGGTTTGTCAAGCACAATTTTCCCTTCTGTGCTGGATTTTTCCACTCACGTGCTTTATCTGACTTATGATGAGACAAAATAACAGTGTAAAACCCTAGGGGGATAATAAAGCTGTAGGCATTTCACTAGGAATCTTAGAAATCCTCTATCATTTCCAGTTTAAACTAGCAAAATCAACTGCCTCCATCAGAAAGCTAAGAAGCTCAAATCCTTTCCTGATATGTTTTTCTTCCTAGTATGTCCTTGTAAAAAATCAAAATTGACAGTGTTTATCACTTTGAAAAACCAACAATTACTATAGAATTACTTAGGGGCTAAGATTTGAAAAATTAATCTTGTATGCTAGGTATTCCTTTTATTTCAAGCTCATTAGCACTATTGGGGATGCCTGTAAGTCCATTCATGCAGAGTCTCTTCTTAGGAAACTACAATAGGAATTACACCTAATCAGTAAGAAAACATTGAAAAAAAGAAACAATATTATTTACTTGCTCCTTTCAAGCAACCAGGTAAGGTCTGTCTGTAATTTTTTCCCTGGTTTCCTAAAGCCTTCACTCTGAAAACAATTTTAAATAATTAATAAATCCAACTGAATTCATGGGCTGTTCATAGATGAATGCAACAAACAGCAAAATAAATTTAATGTATCTCTTCTCATGAGTTATTCATTCTGCTTTAGTAAAACCTTTCTTGAATCAAGAAAATCCAATGGTCTTTTAGTGTCTAAATTCAGATATGCATTATTGTAAAAACAAAATTGTGCCCTCAGGACATAGTCTAAGCCAGGCAAAAAAATAAACTAAAACTAGTATCAAACTGGCATTCATGCTGTCATATGTGTGCATTTGAACATACATGAATTCTAATGACATCTTATTTGCAGTATCTCTAAAAAGCATTAAAAAATAGTTCAATTTGTACAATCAGGCTGCAGCAGAAAACAAGGCAATGCCAGAGCAGAAACAGACAAAAATATTATGAAATATTAATATTACAATATTATGAATAACACATTCATATGACTGCTAATAAGTACATATATTCAAGGCTTGAACTATGTTGGACTTTGATCTGAAGCATCTATTTCCAGCTAAACAAGCACATTATTGTAAAGGCAGACTGGTTTCGAAGTTACGCTGCTGCTCAGCCTCAAAGGCAGTTTGGAATAAAATGAATTGCAACACAGAGCTTAAATGCAGAGTATGACCCAGCTCCCTGCCTGATATGAACACAGAAATATTGCCCCAATCTGTGTATGATATTTGTGCAACTAAGGACGCTAAAGGAAAGTGATCTTGTAATAAATATTTGAGGACTCTATAGGAAAAAAAATTAACAAGGGATCCAGGACTTGATATCTCCTGGTCACAATGCACAGTAGGTTATAAGCAGAGGCCAGAGATGCTGGGAAATGAGAGGATGTAGCCTTACAGTGTTAGTTACAACACACGAGAAAAATTCATTCACAACTTCGCATTAACTTTGCATGAAGCATCAGTTAAGTAGAAACTGCTATGGAAAAGATGAAAATACTTTGCAGATTTTAATGGGCTTTTGTTACTGAGAGAATTATTGTTATATGAGAAGCTGAGATGTAAGTGGTACAGGTTACAGTAGCTCAGCACCACCCGTGAAGCTCCAAGCCCAGCTCCTGTAATGAGACTGCTAATCTAAAATTTAACATCTTATTTAGCAGTCTGAAAAACACTGAAACCATCAGGAGAGTCACTGTGAGAGGAAGGCTTAAGACATTTAAATCAAGATACTCCACTATTATAATTCAGTTGGAGGAGTTTATGGAACTACAGGGATCCACAAGAGCAGTGGAATTGCCTTTTGAGGACACACCTGTTGCCCTGATTTTTCAAGCGTTTCTGATGCACTTTACAATTTGCTGTTTTCATAGTTCATAGTTCTTTCTCACACATGGGTGTTATAGTTAGAAAATGTTTATGTTAAGACAAAGTTGTTTACATACTTTCTCTTGGAGTAAAAAACAACTGATGGGCAGTTGTCTTGACTAATAAGATGGGAGGGGTGTTAACCTTCTCCTCCAATCCCTGATTTGTGTAAAAATACTATAAATATAAAGTCAGATGTTTTAATAAATAGTTTTATACCTTCTTCACCAGAAAGTGTCCGTGTGTATTCTTGCATGTCCAACATCAACACACACCCTGTCATATCTTTCTCCCAATTTGCAGGTAACTGGGGAAAACCCTAGAATTCACAAATTAAACCTCTGAATTCAGGAAGATTAAAGAAAAAATTCTGACTTGTTTGTGGATTGCAAAGTTCAATTATTATCTAATTTTCTATCCTTCAATTACTTCCAAAGAGTTTTCAGCTCTGATCCAGTACAACTTTTTAAGTCTTTAGACCAGTTATTCTTTTCAATATTGGTTTTGGGTTTAGAAAGGCGCTCCAGTGATGTGGGATCTACTGTTCAGAGAGTGTTGTGATGTTGGGCTGTACAATGTGTTTAGCAAATTACAGTACAATCCTTTCCAGACACACTTTGTTAACCACTTCCAGATAATCTTCCTTCAGGAATTTTTCAACTGTATGAACAAGTTGAGCAGAAAAAATTGAGGCAAGGCATCTGGGAAGAAAAAGTTTAGGACATCTTTATTTCCTGAGGTTGAAAATTGCTTCCTTGCTCCTGCACCTCTGCTCCAACAACAGCTCTTAAAATAAGTTGGATTTGCTTCCACATAAGCAATCATAACCTTGTTATACTAAAGTGTGAGGAGGTTTTATATACCAGTTCTGATCTTGTAATATAATGCTGCAAAAATGAGTTATTGCCCATGAAGCTGTCAGATATCAGAAATGCACATCAGTTTACTCATCTGGAATGTTCAAATTAAAGGCTGGATCCATAGCATTGGTGGATCTGTGGCCACTTTCAGCAGAGAAAGAGGGGCTGTCCTGACCATGGGGAAGGCACTTAGGATGTACACTATAAGATGTACCTGCTGGCTCATAGCTTTTCATCCCCAGTCACTGGATGGTTATTTATTTTCAGTACAAGAGAATGCTCAAAGAAATACCTAGCTGAAGTCTAGCCAATCTATGAAGAGCTCTTTTACCTTTGAAAAGTGCAAGACTGTGTAAATAAGAGAATCTGGTGTCCCTGTCTTTGTAGAAGATCGAGTAAAGACGACGTCATTGGCACAGTACATGAACAGAGCAGTCAGCTCTTCAGTAATACAAAGTGACAGTCAAGAGACCTCAGAAGTATTTTATACATTTATTTTTGGTATCATATATAGTCACGCTTTTCCAGTATTCTGGCTAGGAAAACAAAGTTACTCATTAAATATATATGTTCTGCAAACAGAATTTCATTGGCCGTGATGTTTTAGTTAGCTGAAGAAACACTAAAATGCCTCTTGCCACTCCCTCTTTCTAGTCAGAGCTTGCTTTTTCTGCTTTCTTTATAATAATAACAAGAACAATGCTTAACATTCACAAATGGACTATACCTACCATCATATTTGACAATTACATATCTATAGTGATTCTTAAGATGTACCCTCTGCTTGTTTGAGGTATGAGATAAGCTCACAACTGAAGCCATCAAATTCTAAGGGCTTAGAAGTCATAACTGAAGTGGACAAGTCTGAACCTGTTTGAGGCTTTATACACACTGTGCCTTCTGAGTGTGCCTTCCAATTTGTCCTGATGTGCTTTTTTCCCACTGCCCAGCTCAAAGTACAAAAATCCTTTCCCTGGGAAGCAGACTGAACTCAGTACAATATTTATATTGAACAGCTAATGGTGGCAGCCCAGTGGCTGAACATCTGTGTCTCTAATACAGAGAGCAGCAGCAGAGCCCAGAGCTCAGCCTTCAGGCAATTTCTGGGCTCCCCTCATTGGAAGCAGCTGCCAGATGAGTTAGTTTTCTAAGGTGATGTTCCGCTGTGGTTTGCCTCCCATTTAGTCCTGCAGCACTCCACAAAGCAGGCTGAGCCCTCTCTCCCCTACTGTAGAAGGCTGGAAAACCCTACAGCTGCCGCAGCTTAGGTGTCAGAGCTTTACAACTGAATTTGGGAAACAGCTCCATGTACAACTTACTGTGCAAACTTGCCCAGCATCCCTATTTCAGTGAATAGGGGCTGAAGCACAGCCTCCAGTCTTCACACAGCTATCTACCCAATGCCCCTCTGAATATCCAGGTTTTTTATATAAGAGAATTCATGGAAACAGAAATTTATCGAGGAAGCTATCTTAGATTGTCTGTATAGATCTTTAAAAATATCATGTGAACAAAACTGCAAGCAAATACAACCAGCGACAAAATGCAGCTACCTCTTCCCTTGGGCCTCCTCAGAAGTTACTATTTCCCATAATGCCACCCCTGATATTGGGGGAAAAAAAAAGTCCAGACAGAATGACAAGAGGGAGGGATAATCATTCCCTAAATCCATAGTAGCAAACAGTCACAGTAAGGTCTGCTTGGCCCAATGAACTTGCCATTCATTCCCTCTGAAATATCACTAAACTTGGGCTGAGAATCCTGTTGCTATTTTTAAGAAATGCAGCTTGTGAGTGGGAGGCAGAAGAACCAGATACAAATAAGAAAAAGAACATACGGGACAACATGCTATGCTGGTAACAGGAGAACAAAAACAGTTGGACTGAGAGGCTGTCTTGGCTCAACTCCTGACTCTCAAAACCCACTATTTCCATAGCTTGACCACACTGATGTGGGCAGTCTTTACACCCCCCAACTACACCAGTTATAGGTGTTATTTTTTTCTCCTAAATTTGAAAATGAAGTTCTTTTAATCAAAGGCAGACCAGACACTTTTTGTAACCCATGAACTCTCTCTGGTAGCACAGACATAGGTCTAACTGTTGCAGCTGGGTCCTTAATTGCAATCACACTGAATCCCAGATCTAAATTTGGGATTTAGCTGAACCCAGTTCAGCTTCAGATGGACAGGATTTCAATGCACTTTTCAGTAGCAGTCACTCACTCAGCACAAGTTGAGTAAGGCATAGATAATTCTGTGGGTGCGATTGTGCCCTCCCAGTTTCCCTGCATCTATCACCAGTCACGCTGCTGAATCTGCAAACACATCTGTCCAACACAGTCCAGAGCACTGGTGAGGTCCCTCAGCCCTGGGAGCAGCACAGCGTCATTAACATGCCATTATAACCCAATCAATAGGCAGAGATCTAGAGACACTGTCTTTTCTTGCTATAAACATTATGACTGCAGTGTGTAGTGTTAGGCCTTGTGACAGATACATTCAAGTCCCAGGAGCAAGCTTAGGGCTGTTAAAGTGATGCTAAGCTGCTTTGCATCACTGATAAGTCCCACATCTCGACAAGCATAACAGTGAAACAAAAATGGATGCTTGAAGAATATTGCTGGGTTTGGTGCATCTTTTCTTTCATTTCAATATTAAAATTAAATTAAACCCAGTACAATTGCATACTAGTTTAAGTCACACAAACAGATACACTGATGCTGAAAGTGAAGGACGTGCCTACCAAAACACAAACATGCACACACTCCCCTACACGCAGCCTTGGCAGAGTGCCAAAGTACATGCCTGTGACAAATAGGAACAGCTCAGTCACATAAATAATGGCTAAGGCATCAGCTCTGTCAGCTACTGGGAGACATTGATCCTGTCCCTTTGACTGGGATGTGGAAGAAGGAAAGGGACTGTTTCACTTGGAAGGGATGTACAACTATTATCTGGTCCAATTGTCTGAGCAGTGCAGGGCTAGACAAGAGCTAAAGCATGTTGTTCGGGGCATTGTACTAATGCCTTTCAACTACTGATGGGCTTGGGGCATCAACCACTTCTTCAGGGAGACTTTTACAGTGTTTGACCACCCCCTTTGTAAAGAAATGCTCCTAATGTCCCATCTAAACCTTCCCTGTGCAGCTTTGGGCCATTCCAAATGTTCTGTTCACAATCTCCCTCTCCACTTCCACTCCTCAGGAAGCTGTAGAGAACAATGAGGTCTCCCCTTTAGCCTCCTTCTCTCCAAACTAAACAAGCCAAGCTCCTCAGCTGCAGGATGCACCTTTCAGCTCTTTCACCACTTTTGTTGCCTTCCTCTGGTTGCATTCAAGAGCCTCCTTCACATCCTTCTTAATCTGTGGGGCCCCGAACTGCTCACAGCTCTTCAGGTGAGGCCTCAACAGTGCTGAGTACAGCAGGATAATCTCCTCTTTGACCAGCTGGGGATGCTGAGTTGGATGCAGCCCAGGGTGGGGTTTGGCTCTGGGCTGCCAGGGCACACGCTGAGCCTGCTGCTGACCAACGCCTCCAGGTCCCTCTCTGTGGGGCTGCTTTCCAACCACTCCTCTCCCAATGTGTACTTGTGCCCAGCATTGCTTTGCCCTAGGTGCAGAATCCTGTATTTGAATTTAATTTCATGCCAGCACTGCAAGACTCCAGAGGCAAACCATGAACTCCCAGCTTGTATCATATATTTTCTAGCAACTCACACACACACACGACTGTACTCAGTAACCTTCGGTTTGAGCTCAAGTCACATGCAAGTGGCAAGCTGGAAGAGATGGTGACATGTCTGGGCTCCTCAAGGGGCAGTGCTGGAGAAAGCTCAATCCAGCTCTGCAGAGATGGGTGTTAAAACTACCTCTAACACGTTCTACTCCCTGTCATCCCCCATCCTGCAGACATTCTAAACTAATCTGACTGCCAGGCAGTCCTCCTCCTCTATTGTTTTCCTGGTTTAGATTTGCTTTTCTTTCTTTCCCCACACTAAAGCAACAGAAAACATACCTTCACAAAAAAAAAAATCTGTAACTAAATATCTTCAGTGGACCTTTCTTATCATTTTAATTGTCAAAAAGTAAAAACATTGTACTGTATGGTTCAGTTATGGTTAAAAGAGAGAAAGGAGTCATCCTTCCTGGTGATAGATGACAAGGGTAAATATGCATCTTGCAGCTTTCTGGTGCAACACAGAGGAAATGTTCAGCTGGACATGCACTTTTAAATAGATAGCCTCTTTGCTACAGGTTGCACACTGTACTCAACTGAAAAAATAAAAACAGTTTTCTCCCCTTTGTCTGAGCAGTAAAGTGCTAGAATTTAATGGGACTTAACTTGTTCTCAGTAGGGTTCAAAAACCACACAGGCAATAATTAAAAACGAAATTTAATGGCAATGATATCATCCATATCAGAAATTATTCATCACTAGTCCCAACTCATATGTAAGGAAGAGATGGCATCGTGCATTCATGGCATGTCTAAGCACCATCCCACTCTTCATGCACATCCACGAAGCCTGAGATGAATCTGCTATTTGCCTTTAAATAGAACTTAAAATTATTTTTTACCAGATAGAGAAATGTCATTCTGAATCTGTGGTATTGAGTTGGAGCAATGATCTTCTATAAAAGCTGCAAGTGTACACGCCAGGCACATTGGATATGTCCCCTGCTTTACACATGACAATCTTAGCCTTGAGATCTTTGGGTTCTGCCCCTGCACAGACAGGTAATGAGTTCCTTCTAAATCAAGCAGTATACATTTTTCTTTGTTTATTTCCATATTCACTGCAGCATCTGCCTTAGGCTTCTATAATAAGATTATAACTAGAAATGTATTGTAGCAAAGACCTCAAAACCTCTCTCTCAGTCCACCCTGAAACTGAGACAGCTTCATCAAATGTCAGGGCTCTCTGTGCACGGAACTGCAGGAGTGGAGAGCAATCAATCAAACACACAGGAGCATAAGCAGTACAGTGATTACCATAACTGAATCTAAAAAGACAAATGAAAACCATCTTTCTGTACTAGTCATGCAACAATTTGTGTTTGATTATTAGAATTGATGTAACCAAAGAGAAAAACACTTTTCTGTATCCCGGTATCTCCAACTTCTGGAAGACCTTAATTTCTTCCAGGCCTGCTGAATTCTAGTCAAGCATTTGTTGTGCTTTCTTTGGCTTTTTTTTTGTACTTTCTCACTTTTTCAAGAGGTGGAAAGCCTTAAGTGGTTTGATTTGAACAAGCTTGTAAGTATAAAAAATCACCAAAAAATAGATACTGGTGCTGCAATATCTGCTTACATCCAGGATTTATTCTTATATATCCCTGGACTTTTCTAAAGGCAGAAAGAATAACTGGCCAGATATCAGGCCACTTTCTCTATGGAGTTCTTTCATATTAGGACAAAGGTTTTTTTACAGTAGCATAAATTCACTCCAAAGGAAGAAGCTGCCCATTTAATAATATACAACTAGTATCTCTATCAAACACTGGGGGATTAAAAAAACTCCATAAAGAAAAAATTAAAGACTATGGTTTCTAGTGCCATTTTGAAAATTTTTCATAGATCTGTCTTGAAGACCAGAGATGCAACAGCAGCTATGCAGAAAATGCTCTTACTTTACCAACTCAGGTCAATGCAGTTTTGATCAACTGCCAATACATGACTGAATTAAATCTGCAATTGACAAGAAATTTAGATGCTATAAGAACTTGGAAAAAGGATGCAGAAATAACAAAGGTTTTAGTCAAAATCTATTTTTAATTGGCTATATTTTCCTTTCGTAATTGACCACAAAGTTGATTTTTGGGGGTTAGCCAACAGAAACCAATCAATTGCTGTGGAATCAAGTTCTACTGAGATGCAGGCAAATGCTTCACTCCTCCAGCTCATACTGTCTCTATGACTCTAACAAAATCAATAAATAATTCTGCAAGGAATGATGAATTAAGATGTACACAGACCACCCCCCCCTGAGATTTTAGCTAGATTTTGCCACAATAAATATGAGCATTACTTTTCCTCCTCTGCTTCATTCAGAGCCATTCTTCAAATACAGTAAATGTGTCCACACAGAAAGTAATGAGGTCTAGGAAATACACTATAAATTCAAGATCTTTCTTTCTTGCTTTACTGTGTAGTTAGACCGTAGAATTAATTTCCATATTTTGGGTAATTTTAAGAAGCTTATCTTGAAGATCCCAGCTTCTCAATGCAAAGGGAAGCTTTTATTGCCATACATAATAGTGTCTCAAAGGACTCAGAAATCAAAAAGAAGAAAACCTACACTCACTGTTTAAAGGCTGAACACTCTTTAAACTGTTGAAAGCCATTCCTGTTCTAAAGGATTTTTGTTGTATAATCACTGGAAATAATGAATAAGCGGCATGGTTCTACAGAAGCAAATGTGCACATAGAGACTTCAAAATATGTAGACAGTCCTATTCTTAATGGGAAAATTATGAATTTTTAAAAAATAAATTTTAAAGTTTTTTCATTTCTCTAGGAAAAGATACTTACCTGTGCAGGGAAGCAAGTTCACTATTAAAGCAAGTGCCCAGGTGCCAATTCACCCAGTCTTGTTCACTAGTACAGGTGAAGCGTAATTATCTCTAGGACACCACTGACTAACGAGGCTGTTGAATGACAAGACAACTACTTTTTTGTATTAGAATAAATGTTTAATAAATAAAATGTCATTCTTCTGATGCCTGAAAGTGTTTGCACTTATGTTTCATCTTTGCAGACATTACACTAAACTCTGAAGAAAGGGGAAACCTGAAAAAAAAAAAAAAGCCACAGAGGAATAAAACATTAAAAAACAGAAGCAACTAAAAGACATCCTATTCAAAATCAATAATTAAAAAGCCTTCATTTTTTGTTATTACAGTATTTATCAGCTCAAATAAAACACTATTGACCTACAAAATTTAATAAGCTTTCCTAAATTCTAACTGGTTTTTAGCAGTGTAGAGTTAAGAGCTTCTGCAGAGCTCAGCAGGGAGTAATAGAAAGCAGCCAGAGCAACACACTGTACAAAGACTGGGGTGGGTCTGCTGAGTCCTGGAGTCCCTGCAGAAGTGTTTTTTGGGTAACAGTCTGTGTTTTTGGCATTGCAAAATTTGTATCACCTGCAGTAACTCTGAATGTGGAAAATTTAGACATAAGCTAATAGTTATCAAGTGGAAAAGGAAGGATGGAAAAAGAAACAAAATCTACACAGATTTTAAAAAGAAATTACATGCTGATAGAAAGGGGAAAAACATGACCATGACTTATTAAAGTACTTCTTAAATGTTAATAATTACGGTCATTACTCCTATGTCCACTCAAACAGGCAGGAAACACAAAAAAAAAAAAGCTAAAAAGTATCAAAACAAATAATATGCTAGACTAGACACAGACCACAGGCATTTCACCCATTAGGAAAACTTCATTTTGGAAGAACCAAATAGGGTAGAATTTACATACAGTAGCAATGTCTCGTCATGCACACATATATGTGCACACACACACTCAGCAGCTATGAACACACTGATCAGCACCTGCAGATCACATGAATCACATCTGTATCCCAAATTGTTCTACTCATGTGCAAAATTAACATGTACACCCTGTATGCTTTTCCCCTCTGTATATGTGTGCTTTTTCCTCTAAATAGAAAGTGTATATTTTTTTAGTCTGTTCTCTAGTTTCAGCTGCATGAAATCTCCCCACTGTTTATTGTCATTTAAAATTTCTGTTTATTGCACTATTAAATATGTAAAAAATAAATTCAAATAAATTTATTCAACCCTTTTTTCCTTGATTACTGTGCAAGCCACCTAACAGAGACCATTATTAATGTGTATTCAATGGCAGCCCAATCCCATAGATGCTAATAATGTTTTCTATATGAGTAATTTGAGCAAAACTATTACACAATGACATATCTAAGTAGTATTTTTGGGTCTGACTCCTAAATTCATTATTCCCCAGTTCAGATAATCCCAACTGACCAGATGTCTTTGCTCCAAAAGAAGTCTTTTTTTCCCTGACTATAGTCCCACCTCCCTCAGAAGCAGAAGTATCAGGTGTTCAAACCACATATATCAGCACTGAGACCTCTTTCATTCTGCATTCCTAAATTAACTCCAATTCAGAAACAAAGTGAATAACATCATCAAGTTTATTCATTTTTTTTTCTGCAATAAGACACAGAAGATCTCAATACCCACACCAAAGCTTCAGTGGAAAAAAAATTACCCTAATTTTGATTTGAGATAAATACTAGGCTGAGCCCATTTCATTCTATACTCATTCATACTTCCGTCTTCAATTACTTATTAGCCACAAGATCAATTATCTGAATTTATATTACAAGGAGTTTCCAACACACTTCCTGAGGCAAGTAGCTTAAGGCACAGGGAGAAGAAGAGGCCAATGTGATATTAAAGTAATACTGAATGGGCAGACATAGGTCATGTAATCAAGTTTATATACTTTATGAGGGATACGGTTCAGCCTGAAGCCCGTTTTTCATTTAATCTCAGAATTTCAGGCCTTTAGTTACAGCTACAGCATTTATTTGTTTTCTTGTTTCTGGCAAGAGAGGATCACTAACTAAGATTGAAGAAGATGAACAAAATATTAAAGAACAAACTGCTGAAGGGTGCAACATCGTAAACTTATTGTCTAAAGAAAGAAGCCAAGATTTGAGTTTATCAAGCCAATACCACAGAGACTTCCATGGGCACAGATCTTGCAGGGAGGCCAAAGGGCTGCAGCTCTCACACTGGTAAGGGAGCATTTTTCAAGTGTCTTCATGGGCTGCAGAAGGGAAGGAAAAGGGCAGACACAAACCTTGAACCACTCCGGTTTTCCCCATTCACCACCACAGCAGGAGCTATTTTCTGCTGCTAGGCAAGGATCTGATTTTCTTACACATCCTTACGCTTTCTGTTGAATGAGCAGCTTGCTACTACCACACACCCTTTTAGAGAGCCTAGGAAATGGGTGACTTCAGTTTTTCATACTGCTCAGATTCCCAATGCTTTTTTCTAAATTTTTCCCTTAAAACTACTCAGGCAACATTATTAGATTTGAGGGTCAAAGCATTTTTCAAAAGGACACCAAGTACTGCACAAGATTTATGTGGAGTTTTAGTAACAGCAGCAGAACAAAATTAAGCAGCCAACCTTTGTCCAGAGCAGCAAGCAGCCTGTGCCCTCGCAGCAGGCAGGGACTGAGCACGGCTTCTCTCTGGCATTCATCAGGGCACTCCAGACGTCCTGCTCGGTTCCTGCTGCCTGCCATGGCTCCCAGGGGATCGCTGCCTCAGGGCTCCTGATGCATTGCCCGTCTCAGCCCTCGCCGGCACAGCCTGGGGCCCCTGGCTCCCTTCTGGAAGCTGTGAGCGACGGGATGGTGCAGGAACCCTGGCTGCTCCCCACTCAGCCTGCAGCCCGCTGCAGCTTTGCACCACTTCCCTTGGGGAATCCGAGTGCAAATTTTCTGTGGTGTGTCCTGGACTTCATTTCTTTCACCCTCATTTCCAGCATATTTAGAAATAACAAAGCCCTGCAATGTTGCGGCCCAAAAGAGTTTTAGAATACCTATCTGTAAGAGACATGATCTGAAATACACCTAATTGCAGTTTTCTGTGAAACTCAACTCATTTCAAACCATGTGCTGGTATTAGGCACAAGAGGCAACACTACATTGAGTGCCCTGCAGCATGTTTACCCTGGGAGCCAGCCTGGGGACACCATCTCAGGTGAGCATCAATTCCAGACCCCAAAGTGGCTTTGCAGTTATCACAAATTATCGTCACTGAAGCCAAAGGGCTCAGTCACCAGGATGTGTAGTCACAGAATAGCTTTTCCAGCTCCTGAGGAAGCCACTGCAAGGCTCTACTCTGAGACAGAGAGTAGGAAAATCTGCCAAGCCTCTCCAGACCCCAGGTAAGCCCAGCACATTTGAACAACCAGATTTTGAGCCCCAGGTCATTTAGGTCCCTTCAAAACCATTAGTCCAATTTCACATGAATGACTACTTATCCACAGTTGCATATTACATCCTGCATGAAAAAAAAAAATATTTTTAAAGTGTCACTAGATATTTTTAATGTGTCCTCGACACTTAAGGAAAAGGCTGTACTGAATAGACTTTCTATTTTGATATTTTCTGCTATGGCTAACATCAGAAGGATGGCATATTTTTGATGAATTTTCTCCAAAGGATTACCTCCCAGTAAGAATCCTTCTGTGAAAGAGCTCAAATTGTGGGTGTGAATGAAAATGAAGGCTCTAAACTACCACTCATGCTCTGTTATATAACATTTTCTTGACTCTAATTTACCCTGTTTGCAAAGTTACTATGTTTGGTATCTTATACAGCCTACACTCAGTTCCTCAGGCTCAATTCAGAACATTCACTACACATAGCAATTAGTGTCATTTTATTATTATTATTATGAATGGCACAAAATCTAGTTTGCAGCAGGAAGCAAAGTAATTTCAGGGAGAAAGAACAGGGATGGGAGACAGGAAGCATCAACTTACTAGTATTTTTAAAGCCAGCCAGAGTTGCTGGTTTTGCACTACCAGCACACAGAGATCCTCTAATGCCTGTCCTTTCTACTAAAATACAACTTCTGAAAATGTCAGAAACATCATTAAAACTAAACATTAGAAGACAGAATTAGAAGAGAATCCAAGATAAACCTCATCACCTTCCTGTAGAGATGGCTAAATAATTTTGCATGTAGCTACTTCATGGACAGATTTTAGCTGTTGTATATTTGTACAACTCCCATCGAGCCCTAAGGACTGCAAATATCCCTAGGCAGAATTAGTCCATAAGGTTTCTTTTCGTTCCTGCCCTGCTTGCCCCCACAGATGATGCTGAGCAGCAGAGTGGGGCATTAATTACTTGTGTTACAATCCTGATTACATCAGTTGCAATTTGCTGCAATTTTCTCACACTTTGCAATTTGTTACCCTTGTATAAAGCAGTTCATAATCTTAGTTTATGTGATATTATTTGTAGTTCTAAACAAAAGCAAACCAACAAACAAGCAAATAAAGCCTACAAAAAGAGGAATAGCTTTCACCTCAGCTTTCTCTCATGTCAATATTAACTGGGGAAAATTCAAATTTTAAAAATCTCTTTGTCTGCTAACCTTAGTTGTTATCAAAGTGGCTGACTGTTTAAATGTCTTTGACATATTTACTCCTGAAACACTTTTATAGGAAATATTTCTAACCTGCCAGCCTAGAGATGTAAAATTTCTGCTCAAGGTGACAACAGGTGTTCCTACCTCATGTTGTGAGCTACATTGTAAACAACTCTGAGTCATAGCATCCATTGCTTATTTTTGAATTGGGAAGAGGCTGCTGGTAACCAAAGGAGGTGTCTCCCTTGTGCTGTGTCTGGCTGCTCAGGATGTTGCTGGGCAGTACCTGATTGTTGGTAGAACACTCTTGTGTGGTTTGGACTGAGCAGCACTCAGGTGCCATCTCTTTCTTTCCTATTTTTTTTTTTTTGTATGTGTTTTTTGACACAGTGTATGTCTAACCCACCTGATAATGTGTACTTTGAAGCTCATGTTCCTAAATCCTGAAACTAGGACAGTAGAGGTGCACGATGCCCAGGTGCTGTGAGGGCCTCAAAGACAATGTGTCTGTGGAAGATCACAGAACTTCAGTGCCACAGAAGAAGTTAGAAGACCAGACAGTAACACCTGAAAAAAATCCACAAAATGGACAGGTCCATATCACAGGAACATGATGCCTGATTCAGTTTCTCTCTTGGGACTTGATCTGTTACTCCTCATCATCTCTCCAATATCTCTTCGCTGCAGTCTTATCTGTTTCTGAATTAATTCTGAATTCATGCACAATTCCAATGCCTAATTGGCTCCTTAGCTTAAAGAGTATGTTCCTTTTCTCCCCACATTTTTTCTATTTCTGCCTCTATTCTTTTTTTTCCTCATGGAGGTTTTCAATACTTCGACTCCATTTCTTTTCACAAAAAAAATAAAACCCCGAAAAACAACAGCAGAAAATAAACCCATTTCTCTGAGCCTAGCCAATCTAAAGCAAAATCTGGCCAAGTTCTATGCAAATAACCTCCAGGAAAGGAATTTTTGCTGTGTAAACATGTATAAGCAAGACCTGATGACACAGAAACTGATGTCAGAAAAGCTTCCGAGATCCTTGAGCAGCCTTTCCTACCTAACACTGGTGCCAGGGCAGCATCCAGGGCCCACAAGAGGTGACCATAAATCACACATCTGTACACAGACAGGACTCCCAGACTATCAGCTTTCTTCTCAGTCTTCTGCTCAATGTTGCCTCTGTTCCTGCAATTCTTCCAAGCAAAAACAAGCGTGGGGTGAGGGTAAGGCCTGTACTTTTCAAAGTCATGTCTACAAAAATTATGCCCATCTGCTCAGGAGGTATGCTTTAGAGCATGATGTATAGAAGCAACAGTGCTGTCATTGTGCCAAAGCTTGGTCCCTATTCCCTCTGACTCACAAAATAAAATCATCCTTGTAAACATAAATTGTAATCCTATAAAACAATCCTTTTAGCAGGGCTCTGAGACAGACCAATCTCTTGTAGAGCTACACTTACCAAACAAGGAATGGCTCTCAGTGCCTGTCAAAAGCCAGAAGCCCCTTCCTCTATGCAGCACTTTCTCTCTGATAGCAGTAATAGCAGACTGACAAGGCAAGAATAACATGTTGGGCTGCAAGTTCTTTGATTAACCTTACTCCTTGTGTTAAAACACTATCATGGAAAAATTGCGTCAAGGGAAAAAAATCCACCTCAGTCTGTGTTTTTGTTCTAGTGGTATAGCTGAAGTGACAGAGAAGTACTCACAGGCACTGTCCCTATGCAAAGACATTCTGCTGACATAGATCTGATGACACTGATAAAGCAGAGACAGGTTTGCAGCATAAGCAATGGCTTTATATTGGCAGAGTGACATTCAGAAAACCATAATATTATGTGTGTTGTGTATACCAGACTATACAAGACACAGGAAAAGCATATTCTTTTGCAAAACTTTTACTATCTAAGGCCTTAGTCCTACAGTCTAATTTATTCATGCACACTGAGAATTCCCTTTAGTCATAATGTCAGTTTTCTTTGCTAACAGGGTGAGCTAGTTCCAGATAATGTAGCAAAGGCAGATACTATCAAGGGTAGCAGATTTTTGTACTCACACCTGGGACTTCATTCTTTAGGGACTGTGCCTCACATGACAGCAGAGCTTTCAGACATAGCCACCATTTGTTCAGTAACAGACTGTTTATGATACTTGAGAATGTAATGTCATTGCTGTAGAAAACTGTAAGGTGTTCTCTCCAAGGAGTTAACAGTGCTTTTGGGAACAAAATGCTGGAGACAACACAGCATCTCACTCCATCACATTGGAAATTTAGCAATCATAGGAGTAGCAAGATCAAACAAAGCATCCAATTTAATTCCCCCATTCTTTTTCCCTGTATCCCAGGTACACTCCAGCTTCTAAGACATCTGTGAGGTTATGAATCAACACAGATAATCTCATCCTTCACATGCACAGACACGTTCTCAGTAACAGAGTGGCAAATCAGTGCAAATGAATCTATTGATCCCTTTCACAATTCCGCCACAAATCAATTTAGTGCAAGATTTATGTGATGTTGAGAACAGCAGCTGTAGCTTGAGCAATGATATAATTAGGGATGCTCTAAGTGTTTGGGGGAAAGTGAAAGAGTAGTGTTTCTCTTAACAAACAGTAAAAGGCACCGATGGAGCAATAATGTTTTTATCGCCTGTATAGTTCCACTGACCTAACAGTTTTAGCCATAAATGGTCTTTAAGTTCTAGTAGTTTGCAATAAAACAAATCATTACTGCAATGTGCCATGTCATCACTAGAAACAGAGGAGCTCTTTTTCTCATTAAAATTGGCCACAGGCAAACATCTCTCACACATGGTGCAGTTTGAAATCTGTAGCATTACAGAGGCCAAAAAGTAAAGCCAAGTCAATCTAACCATTTTGTAAGAAGAGATGATACTTCCAAAAGGAACATCTCTCCAAGCAACCAAGCACACGCAGCCATAAGCAGGAGGTGACACCCTGGCAAACAGTTATGAGATAAAAAGAAACTAAATTCTAATACTTGCGTGGTGACCTCCTGAAACACCACCATGAGTGCTGCAACCAGCGCTGGAGTCCTCAGCACAGGAAGGACATCATCCTAGAGCAAGGTCAGAGGAGGCCCACAAAGATGATTAGAGGGATGGAGCATATCTTCTTCAAGAAAATTCTAAGATAATTGGTGTTTTTCAACCTGGAGTAGAGAAGGCTTTGGGCTGATATAATTGTGGACTTCCAGTTCCAGTAGTGAGCCAACAAGAAAGATGGAGAGGAATTTTTAGAAGAGCATGCAGTGACAGGAAAAGAAAGTATGGCTTTGAAGTGAGAGTGGGTTTAGATTAGATATTAGCAAGAAATTAATTACTGTGAGGGTGGTGAGGCACTGGAACAGATGACAGAGAGAAGTTGTGGATATCCCATCTCTGGACAAATTAAAGACCAGGTTGGACGGGCAACCTGACCTAATGGAAGATGTACCTGCCTCTCAGTAGAGGGGCTGGAATCAGATGATCTTTAAGGTCCCTTCCAACCCAAGCCAGTCTATGATCCAATGATTTATCCTTGCAGGTACACTGTGTGTGTGTGTCATTTGTCCTGCCACTTACTTATGTAGAAATAAGGATAATTTCAGTTATTCTGCACTCTTGGAAATTACCATATGAAAATACTTCCAGTGTGGTACAAAGGCACACGGCTCCTGCTTCTTTCTATTTGCCACCTTAGTAATTCAAGTCCTGCATTTCCTTTGACAAGATCAGAATCTTTCAAAGCTCCACAAATCAGGACACACAGAGCACATAGACCTTTACCCTCACAAGCACTATCAGTCCCTGTCACCTCTCCAAAGCCAGCATAAAATGGGGGTGATTGACTTTCCACATTACTGATGTATTCCAGGGGGTTTGTAATTTTTTGTACTTGGAGTCAATGAATTGACTTTATGGAATGTTAGAAAACATATCTAATATTATGTTACCCTGGAAAAATATTGCCTAGAGAAAGAAGCCGCTTCTACTCAGTCATTTCTGCACAGCCCTTTCCAAAGGCTTCATAAAAACTGGAAGGGTCAAGATATCACAGTATCAAACATTTCATTCAGGACCTTGGGTATTTTCAACCAAATTTTATTGTCAACTTGAAGCTCTTCTCTACTACACTTGGGACTCTTAATATTTTAAAGATCAGTTGGCCTGGTAAGAAATTAATTATTTTAGCTTTGTTTAAATCTGGATTTTTTGGGGTTTTGGTTTTGTTTTTTTTTTCTTTTTCCAGACCTTTTCGATGCCTGTGAATTTATTATATGCTTGTAAAAATGGGAAAAGATATTTAAATAATTTGTCTTTCTAAGTAATCACATAAGAATGTAATAAAAAAAGTGTGGGTTTTTTTCCTGCGCAAGACAAACTTTAGTTTTATGTTTTATTTTTATCTGGTAGGTAAGGCCTGACATTGTTAGATAGCTTAGTAGCTCACAGGTAGGTAAAGACTGTATTCTGACTTGTCAGAAACAGGATAAAAAGGAGGCAAGAGCTCTTTGAAGTCTTATCTCTTTTAAAATCTTGTTGCTCTTATCCTCAAGCTTCATAGTGCACATACATATTTGTAAATTGTATTCATCAGCAATTTTGTATTGTACTCAATATAATATAATATAGTAGTTAGCATCACAATAGTAATGCAAGATTATATATTATCAGTGATATTAAACATGAACTCTGCAAAAGCAGCTTGACTGCCTTGTCATACAAGAATACCTGATGCAAAGACAGGCCTATTCCCTTGCCTACTACCATATGGCAAATCGCTTTAACATGAAAATAAAGCTTCTTTAGATGAAGTTTGTAATTGTAATTACAGTGGAGTAAACCATTAAATGTTTAGTTCTAGCTTACATTACACAAACTTTTAGCTAGGTCTCTCCAAGAACATGAGAAGTTTCTTTTATAAAGACTTACTGAAAAGAAGTCCACGGCATTAAGAACAAATAATAAGAGAGTTTACGTACATGAACCTCCAGAAAACGAAAAGACAGATAAATGGTTGTCACATACATACATGTCATATGTATGTCACAACAACCAGCATTTCTTTTCATTAAATCTTTGAAATCCCTAAATTCTCCCTGATTATACTCAAAAATGATACTTTGAGCAAAATGTACCACAGGAAAAACCTGAGACACTTTGCCCTTGTTTTGGAATGCTCTTTGCTTTTCTGACCGATGTTACCTTTATGTTTTCAAGAAAATCTGAAAAGTTTTTAAATTTTTGAAAAATAGCACTCTCCTATCAATAGTTTGAAAGCTCAATTATTTTCTAGGAAGAACAAAAAAATAAGTGTAGGAGCTAAATCTGAATAGCTTTCAGCAAGCTGTGTGCCAGATTTCAAGGCAGTAAAACAGCTACATTTATAGACTCATCCTGCCTTAAAGTGTATGAAGTTTGTAAAAATAGAAAAATTACATCATTTCTGCTGCATCATTCTCTCACTGTTTTCTACATTTTCGTATTCCCATGTCTATGAAAAATGACATATGGATTATGAAAACCTATTCATCTATTCACCATGAATCTTGACAGGTTAAATACATACCTTTTTCTGCCAGCATTAGAGAAATAAGACTTACAATTAGAAATAGCTAGTAAAAAGAAAACTGACAAAACTTATTTTTGTCTCAATTGCAACCTTCCAGTAGCATCTGTAATACAATAATCCATCTGCTTACTCCTGGGAGTTTCCCATTTCCTTTGCCCATTTTCTGGTGTCCTTTGGATAACATTTGAAACACTGTAACTTTCCCATCAATCTCCATACAAGCCAAGGATTTCCTACTAGAAACACACAATATAGGCAGAGCTTTTAAAACTCTTATCCAGAATGTCAATATCTGTGCTTATTTCCCATCTTGAGAAAATTCCAGTCTCTCTTGAAGACAAGATTTAATGCCCAAGTTGTCCAGTGCCGTGAATTATCACTCAGTGTAGTGGGGAATCCTGTCCAGAGCCACCACTGCTTCCTTGCAGCTAATTTTCATGTGCAGCACTCATGGCCCATAGCAGCCCAAATGCTCCCCTTAGTTGGTGTCAGTGTCCTCAGGGCTGCAAGCCAGCCAGCCCCAGTCCCATAGAGCCCCAGCCCAGGGTGTGTGTCAGGATAACCTGAAAGGGAAAGGAGCTGCAGCAGTAGTGAAGCAGGTAAAGACCCCCTGAGGAAGCCTTTAATCTAGGGAGGATCCTAGATAGCTGCTTCATTTCCCCTTCAGTCCCTGACAGCAGCAAGAGAGGTTGGAGGCAATCAAATACCTTCTCATGAGGTGCATTGGCTTCAGCAATAACATCACAGCATTAAAGATGTTACTGGACATTTTCACACATATTTTTGATTTTCATAATGCTTTAGCAACTGGCATCATGAAGTTAATATACTGAAATAAGCTACATGGGTATTACTTGTGCAAGTGTAAATTTTACTGTACTGTCAGTCTTGATTAGGGTTTTTTAATAAAACACACCAGTGTTTGTTTGACTGATGTGCGCAGTATTAATTTTTCAAAAGATTAGACTATATTTTCTTGTAAAAACCATTCAAAAACACTTGAGCAAAATGCTTTTAAAAGTATCATTTTGCTCACAGTTTCATACTCTTATCAGAGATGATCACAAATTCATATATTGTACCTGAATCTCTGGCAGAAAGATGAGGAAAATAAATCCTCTCATGTAACAAACTATCACTCACTAGGTGAATAATGCAAATGGCTGAGACATATGAACACCTGCACAGGGATCCCCACTAGCTGATTTTTTTTCCTATATATTTACATTTTTGGAAGAAGAATCTAGAACAGAGAATAGAGTTTACCTTCCCACTAAATCCAGTATTAACTGTAACATTGTTAACAGGTCGAAATCTGAGCAGCATCTCAGAACTGACTGGAGTTTTATTCCCTCATGAAGCACCACACAAAAGAATGGTCTCTATCTAAAAAGGCAAAATGAACTACAGGAGGAGAAGGCAATCCTATATTAAAAATTGCTAGGCTAGAATGCTCTCAACAACACCTTGTTTGTGTTTCAAATAAGCCATTATACATGCCTTCATCTATATGCCGTGTTTAATCCGACTTTTCTCCTGATGTTCCTCCTGCCATGTACTCTCTTTCCCAGGACAATGAATGGCTCAGCTAGTGTTCCAAAAACCACTGGTTTCCTCTGCCCTTCTCAGTGGCTAGCCTTATCTGGTCAGTCCAAAGTGTAGGAAACATGTACTATGTTGTTTCCTCCATTTGTAGGCAGACTCTCTAACCCAGCTCCCACTGAACTGAGGATGTAGCACAGCCTAGGTGCCCAATGCCATTACTCAGGATTTGCCTGCTCCTGGTCTTTCACATCAAGAAGCTTTGCATAGGGAAATATAACTCAGCATAGGTCTTAGGTCTACCATATCAACAACTGTGACTCTTGACATGTCTATGAACAATTTTGTCAAAGATCCTAATTTTTCCATAGAAGCCAGACTTTTTTCTTCATGACTGAGTTACACTTTTAGATTCATATTAATCTTAATTACAAGTTCCTCATTCATGTGTGTGTGACTATGTTTTTAACACTTTGCTTGCTAAGTTTCTTTTAAATTTGTATCAGAGGAAAACGAGGTGAGTTATACATTCGACAGAGATGTGTAAAAGCCACATGAGGTATGTTGCCACTTTATAAAGCCTGGAGCATTTATTGATGACTTATTTTACTCTACATTAACAGACATATTTTTGTGGCTTTAGTGTCAAACCAGTGTACAGTTATCATTATGTCACAATTCTCTTTTCAAGTCTTAATAACCTTTTAGCCAAAGAAGTGCTGTCCATACATTTAATGCAATGGTACATCTCTTATGGTAGGAGTGCTCAGGTAACACAGCTGTCAAGACTGCTACTTTTTCAGTGCTGCTCTTGGGACCAGACATCTGGATTCTTTTCTTCATTTTTAATAGCTCACAACTCAGTAAAATTTCTCACTGTGACACAAAAATAGGATAAATACCTGTGTTAGAACAACAGTGCTAACAAGTGAAAGACTACACCAAAATGTATGTGTTACTTTAACCCTGGTAAGTAGTAGCAAAAACCTGAAAGGACAGCAGAGTAGGTTTTTTCTCCAAAGTTCTATAGAACTGTCAATGCGAAACAAAACAGAGCTATCCCAGTGACTTAAATGCATCCAAAATATCAGTAAATTCAAAGCGTTTTCAAGAACCCTCATTCTGCACTTGTTCTCTTGCTTCCCTGAAACTGCCTGAATCTAGCACTGGGTTTAGCTGACTCAGATCCAAATGTCCACAACACACGTGGCACTTGAGTCCTACCAGTGCTGTATTGCCACAGCAACACAACATTGCACATGGTGTTCCCATTTCTGAGGGTAGATACCAGGAACCTGAGTGAGCCACACAGGAATTGTTTTTGTATTCAATCATGAGACTGCTTCTCCGCCTTTTTGTGGCCCTGTGTGGGTGTGTTTCTAGCCTGCCAACACAACAAATTAAAACATTTCTGGTTGTACATGCTTTTCTTCTCTGTTGTGGCCGCTGTTATGTATAACCTGCTAACTTTTCTATTAATAAAAGATGGTTCAAATAGAAATACAAAACAGAACCTGTCAGAGAAGAAACTCCCTGCTCCCATAGCTCAGTGATAAGAAACTCATCAAGACCATTAAGCAGGATGGATGGAAAGGTGAAGCAGAAAATACAGATTGAGATCGCTTCTGTTTCTTTGAGGTGGTCTGGAAATTCACTGTTTCTTCTTAGACAAGAACTAGGAAGTGTCAAATGAGGTGAGGGATGAGAGTTTCCGAAAGAGAGGCGGTTCTTCATAAACTAGGTATAATCAGAGTCAGTAACTCCTTGTCACTGGTTGTTGTAGATGTTTAGATGCCATTGATCAAGAGGAGAACCACGTCCAGGATCATGGAGAAGGAAATCTACTGAAGGTTGCTGACTACAGAGGGACTGCCTCAAGTTGCTTATATGTGTGCTGCCACAGGCACTATATTTCAGCCAATAGACCATATTCTGACCCACTGCAGCCCTCTACACACACTTGTATACGATTAGTTTTCAAAGAGGGGCAGCTTACAGGTAATGATTTTTCTATTACGCTTACTAAGATCTAGGGTATGTGACATTATAATGGTAATTGAAACTCATTTTTCACTGGTTGGGCTCATAAGTCCTCTCAGTTCCTGGCTAGTGTATGGAGCATTAGGATACCATTTTCTAGTAGGTAAGAGGAATTACATGCCTAATTTCCATGTACACTGAAATGAAAATGTACTTCTGTTTGCACATACAGACATCCTGCCAAGTACATCAGCAGTTGCTTGAGTCACAGCATCTGCTGAGTTTCTGAATCATGCTCTTAACCTTGAATGTAGTAAGACATTGGAAAGGGCTCCTGATATGTGCTTCAGCTATTAGATATTTACATACCACAGCGAGGGTGAGAGATGCAACAGTCATAGGTGCCTCATTAAAAGAATTATACTCCCCATCCAAAGTACCTGGACCAGGACTGGAAAGAGGCTGGTGCATTCACTGGTCCCCCAGTGCAAATCTAGTTTTAGAAAACCAGAGTATTCACATTTTCTTCCCCCATGAAAACCATACCAGTATATATTTTTGGTTTACTCATTAAAACATGTCCAACATTTACCTAATGTAGTTCATCTGGTGCTTTTTGTACATTGCCATGTTAGCTGTGATAGGCAGGGCTGCCCTGCAGGAGGACTGAAGGGGGCTGAAGGGGTGGGCTGACAGCAACACTGGGAGGTACAGCAAGGCCAGTGAAGCATCCTGCCCTGTGGAAACAATCAGGCTGTGCAACAGCACAGACTGGGGACCGGTCAGCAGGAGAGCAGCTCCACAGAAAAGGACATGCAGGTCTCATGGAACACAGGCTGAACATGTCAGCAATGTGCATTTTTCTAGTTAGATATGAAGAGATTCTTACGTCATAATGTTGGTCAAATGTGGATTCTTGTTGCCTGCAAAAGCTGTGGAATCTCTGTCCTTAAATTTATTCAAAACACGGAGCACCTGCTCTATGTTGACTATGCTTTGAGCGGGGCAAGTTGATGTCCATACAGTTGATATCCAGAGTTGATTTCCAACCTGAATTAAAGGACTATTCAGTAATTTCTCCCCAATGAAAATACATTTTCATATCTTCTAAATAATTTCACATTGAGGACAAAACAGTTGTGCTCCCTCCTTCCACTGCAAGCCCACTAAATCACTACTAAAAATAAAAGCAGTCTTCTTAAAAGTAAACTGCAATTATAAACCAGATCTATGTACTCAAACCTCTGTGTTGTTAATCAAGGTCTGGAGCAAACAGAACAGACTTTCACTACTAACTCCAGCAGCAGCCAATAGCAGATGCTCGGGAAAATATCAAGCACTCCACCTTGCATTTAACATTGGATCAAGAAAGAGGCTGGAAGGAGCCCCCTGCCATCACTGGACCTCTACACAGGAATGGCTCAAAACTCAAGAAAAAGCAACATAAAAATGGAGTTAAATCTTCAGCAGCAGCTAGTTCATTAAAATCAGTAAAGATACTGGGAGGAGTGGTTTCTGGAAGGACCAGACAACCATCTTTGGATTTCATCTTCCAGGAGGCAAATTTCAGAGGTTTGTTTAAGTAAAGCATAACTGTTCCAATAAACATCTTCTTCATATCTAGAAATCAGTCCTTAGAACTGATTGCTAGATGCAAAAAAGATGTTTAGTGGAACAATTATTCTGAACCAGAAGTCACATCTGGATCACTGTATACAAAAAGGCAGCCAGCACGTATTATTTTCTCTATCCTTTTGGTTACTTTTTTTTATTGTACTTGCTCTTTTAGCTTCTAAAAAATTTCATGTCAAAGAGTTCTACAGTTCAGTTGCACTGCAGGCAAAAAAGTATCTTTTTCTTCCTCCACTGTAAGAATTTTGGCTGAAGATTTTCTAGTGTGCTCTGTTTTGTGCTCTGTTGGCACAACACATGCAAAGAGCTACATGATGACTCTCAGCTCTCTCTGTCTCTTTCTCCCTTCACAGCAGTGTCACACACTCTCACCCATCACATTTCTGAAGACACATCTGAGTTGATGGATTGAATAAGTTTATTTTACTCCTTATCTGACCCAGTCTAAATGAGCAGAAAATCTTCATGGGAATGGAAAGCCCGATCAGGAATATTGCTAGCTGGTATCATTGAGAAAGAACCTGCTGCTCTCTGCAACAACAGGTGTAAGGGGAAACCACAGAAAACTCATTTTGCACTCCAGCTGACTGCCTGAGGCATGCCAAAATTGAATATGTGATCTCCCTATGAATAAAATATAATCATAAGTGTTATTTTGTTCTGAGAGTTGTCACTTCCTACCCGATGGGGTGAATGCAAACAGTTGAGTTGTGGACAACAGCATAATCTGTAGCAAGTTAAAAACTTTTAACATAGAAGGCATCTTCTTTTTTAAATATTTGACTTCTGTACTCGGAGAATTATATTCTTTAGCTTCACACTATTTTTTAAAGTGTAAAAAGCATTGGAGTGCACACACAAAAACTAGACTACATAAAATCTATGCAAGAGCATTAGATTTAGATATAGTCTTTTCAGGATTATAGACACCCTCTGGCTTAATCCCTGTGCCAAAAAGGATGAATTGTGAATTAGTGTGGCATTAAGATGTAAGTAAGTCTGTAGCCCCTAGCAAAAAACAAACACAGTTGAACCATGCATGTGCTTTCAGATCTTTCTATACTTTCTATATTGAAGACTTTAGCCTGCAGAGTGTCATGCCAATAATATTGCACTGCTTATTCAGCCGCTACTCAATATTCCTGGTTTTACACCACCAGAGAGAAAGTAAACAGATAAATTTCACACACAGCTCTCTGTGTTCAGCCTTTTTTAAAATCACATTACGGTCTCTTGTTTTAATGTAAAAAGGACTATGCAATAATTCCATTTACCCATGTTTCTATTTCACAGACTCCTTCAGGAGCTGGTTCATTCAAATAAAAAATTCGAGTCTGATCTTCTCATAATTGTGTTGTGTTTGAACTATTTTCAAGAGGTTTACTTCCTTTATGGTCTATGAATAATTCCAGTGCTCAGAGACTTTGCAGCTGTTCAAACTGCAGCTCATCTTTGATAAGTTTTGCCAAAATTTAGACACACTTACGCGTGTGTGTGCATAAACACACAGACTCTTGACAAGTAGAGTGGTAAATTATGGCAAATTTAATCAATATGTGAAACAATTCCTAGGGAAAAGATGCTTTGTCATGTTTGGTGTGTGAAGGTAAATTTGGAATTTTAAAGAAATAAGGAATCCAGTAGAAAAGAAGTCTGGGCACTTAAAGGTTAGCTCTGCTGGACTGGTTTCTACAAGTCTTGTCTATCAACATCCTTCTCGTCTATCAACATTCTCCTTCCTGGTGTCTCCAAATCTAACGTGAACCAATGCTTCACCCACTAGTAGCAGAGTATGGACAAACCCCATCTCTTCAGGCAAAGGAACAGAATGGGAAAGGCAGAAACAAGCATGTTTTCTAAAGAAGAGTTCAGCAGTTTAGAGGCAAAAAATAGCAAAAAGCCCCTGCCCCGAAGTCAGGCCCTTCTGACTGGACTTGGCTTCCCCTAAAACAGTTTATTGCAACTCATGCCTACATGTCTCCTTTTCAGTTCTTTTCAACAATTTTTTTTTTGTTTCCAGTCTGTTCCGTACTATTCTTACCTTGAAATGGCTTTTCATTCCTGCTATCTCCCCAAGCATCTTCCTGTCATCTGCACATAAATAATGCAACTGAACAGGGATGTAAAGCCTGACTAAATTAAATTTAAAATAATGAAGACTGCAAACTCAGAAAGGTGAAATCAGAAAGCCTTCTCAAAATCGATGTTTCACAATGGAATTCCAACGTAACTTTTATTCCCTTTTACATTTGTTAGGAACTAAGCCTGGATACAGAGTGATGCTTCATGAACCTCTGACTGTAGAACAAGTTATCCCCAGCTCACAGTGGCTAAATGATCCATATGGGCAAAATATTTGCAACTGTCTAATAAAAATACTAATCCATTGATGCTAATGCTGTGCTATCATTGTAAAACGACCAGCTGGGGAGAAGCTGGAGTGTTTCACCAGCTATTACTGGAAGCCTGAGCAGAGGAATGACTCTTAGTTTGTGAGCTACAAGTTGAATCTGCAATCCTGACTTCTCTGTAATTAAGGAAGATGCAAATAACTTGTAACTGACTGCTTGCTAGTATTTGCTGTTGGAGCTCTATTAATACTTATTATTCAGAAATAGATTTCACTATTTCCATTTTTAACTTAAATTTATACTGATGGGAAATGATCAATCACTCCCTTGCCATACACAATAGATAGCTTTTTTCAAAAGAGTGTTAGAGAATAAACAGAATAAAAATGTCCTTTTATTAGGTGACCTCATTGTCTGGTTCCAGACAAAAACTCCTTCTAATCAAGTCTATATGATGTCCAGCCCCCAAAAAATTCAAAATCTGGTTGAATCCTTTGCATGCTCTATCAGTGTTAATAAGAAACTACAATAATAGTAAAGTGAAAAAATTAAGTTCTGTGTGATTCAGTCTTTGAAAGGAAATTTGTACCTTGAACTTTCATAAAGGAGAAGTATTCAGTGTACGAATCAATCTGTAGCCAGAGGGAAAGAAACAGTAACTCATCAGAGAATCCTCACACTCAGGATAAAAACTCAAGAGTTTCTGAAATGGAGCTCCCTAAACCTACAGGTTGCCTTGCCTGTACAGGGAAAGCAAGTCATTTAAATGCCACATGCTCATGCCACCATCTGTCACAAGGCCAGTAAAGAAGTGTCCAACTAAATTATGCTAACAATTTCTGAATGATCTGTAGCAGATGCATGCTTTGTGGAGTTGCTGAGGGCATAAATAATGGGCAAAACCCTGCTCCTCTTACTTTCATAGACAGCTCTATTTTAAGATGGAAGTGTTATTTACTTTCTATTGCTGCCTTGGACTATGCAAATTGATTCTGTTCTGTTGCTTCACACAAGCTTACGCATACTTACATGCTGCAAAATTTTTTAAACCGCATAAAGCGTGGCAGATAATACACAAGACATGAGGTTTGAGTTTAGTTTTGTCTCTTAGAAGGCTACAGCTAGCTCTCTTTCATAGGTCACTGCCTTTGAATTTTGTAAGTGTTCTGCACAGTGACTGCCTTACATCAGGTATTACAATAATATCTAGCAAAAAAAAGTAAGATCCGAGCTGTGATAACAAGCAGCGAAATACAAGGTGCCTTGAAAACTAAGCATATTAAAAATGCAGACCACAGAGGCCGCTCACCCAACCACTTTAACAGCATGACAACAGGGACTGGGATTATTATAGTACTGTTCTGGTACGCAGTGTTATCTCCAAGTGCACTTTTCTGACCCAGATACTTTCAGTGTGCCTCTTAATGGGGAAAGCTCATGGAAACAACCAGAAGAGGTCCTCATTCATACAGTGATGTCATGTTAATTTTTGTGCTTTTCAAATTCAGATGCAGCTGACAGACAACTTCTCGGGAGTTCAGGAAAGGAAGGTAGAGCAAAGCAGCCTGTTTTCATATCAGGGAATATTCAGGAACCTTGAAAACCTTCCTGACAGGTAGTACGTGATAGGAGAAGACTGCATGGATGAGTAGAATTGGTCCATTACAGGGAACTGCCTTAATTTGCTTCTTATTCTTGAACACTGAAGGCTGCAGAGCACTGAAGATCTTTTGCCACAAGTGCCTCTCATCTCCTTGCCACATTCACACAGCATTCTTAGCAAGAGGGAGAGCCCACAAAGGAAAGGCCAGAGATCCCACTCAGGAACAGCAAACACAAAGAGATTCACACAGAGCAAAGCATCCTTAGCTCTGTGCAGCAAATGGGCTCTGAAGTTGTAATTGCTACATGTGAAAGAGCTTCAGGTTGGTAAGGGGTGGGGGACAAAAATCAAATTTGGTGTTCTGCCGGGTGCACATTTGCATCCTGAGGGTAATTCCACTTATTCCATCTTGAAAAGCAGATAGCAGACTCTCACAACAGTAAGAAAAGGGCAAAAAAAATTATCAGAGATGCGAAGAAAAAGGTTTGTGTGAAGAGAGATAAAAATAATAGTCTTTAATTTAGAAAGCAATCAATACTGACAAAATCTATGTGGTTAAAAATAGTGAGAAGTTACTCCTTATTAGTACTTCCTATTAGGATTAAATTTTTTTTTTAAAATTAAAATTTATTATTTTAAATACACTGCATGTCAATCAGGTTTGGAACATAATAGTGCCACATTGAGGCCAAATTAATAAAAGAGTGCTGAAAGACTTGTGGAAAATACATCCTCCAGGCTGTTTGATAATTACAATTTGAAACCAGTTCAAGTAGACCCTGACAGCTGTTTGCTGGAGCCTGAAAAGGACACAGGATTAGGTCCATATCTTCAATTCCTTTCCCAATGGCCTCCCCAAAGCATGGGATACAAGGCTTGACAAGTTTTTGGTCTGACCCCATGCAACAGTTTCTGGTCTATATAAAGCAACCCCCTCCTCCCCTAATCTGTTGACAGAATAGGTAAAGAACTATAAATCTGTCAGAACCTGAATGGAGAATCTCTGTCAGGTTCCATTACCTGCATAATAGTAAACAAAACAACAGAAAATAAACAGAGCATGAAGTACTGGGGTGAGTGAGGGGGAGGGAAAGGACAATAAAACTGTAACTTTTTTGGAAGATATTTTAGGTACTGATTTTGTTCAGCAAGTTTGGAGCCTTGAAACCTTCTGCCAAATGAAATGTGACAGGAAGAAGAATAAAAACAGTGGCATTCTTCAGGGCTTTCCATGGATTTTTTAGAATCTATATTTATTTGCACTAATGACTAGCTTATTATTCATACTGCTTCAAATCATAGTAAGAGAAGGAGTTCCATTTATGATTTGAAAGGATGATTTGACTTATCCATTCACACTGCATCAGGAGGGGGGAGGTCTGACTTCAAGCTTATTTCACAACATTCCTGGTGTTAATTAATAACATCTGAGCCCCCAAATAACGATCCATGCTGCCAGACACTTGCATCTGTTTATAAACATAACTGCTAGAATACATTCATGTATTGCACTGGGATATACTGCCTGAATACATTTTATAGTTCAATAACTGAGGAAAACATAGTTTAAAAACAAAACAAAAACTGAAAAGTGGCTGAGGCTGAAAAAACTTCACTTTTAAGTGCAACAATCCAACAGACCATCAGCTGATAAAGACAAACCTTTTAAGGGTAACCTGAGATTGGTAACTACCCTAGGTATGGTACATATCTTAGTATCTAAACATATAAAACAATAATATTTTTCTGGTAAATATTTTCTTAGATTCATTTTATAAAATCCACTCTTTTTTGAAAATATATTAGTCCAAAATGTACCTGTTTCAATTAGCTGGTTATCTGTTTTTCAATTGATTACCCATTTTTTTCTTCAGCATATTCAGATAGAATCTAAAATAAGGTTTTTTACCTACTCTTTGTCTCATGTTGAGCTCCTTTTAAAATTATTCCAAGGAATTTTTCTCATCATTGAAAGGAAATTCAGGCTTATCATTTTCCACATCTAATTCTCTGCACAATTCTTCACAAGACTGTTTATTTCTTGCCCCTAACTTGCCACGAGATAGCACACTCAGAAAAGACTTTTCTCATGAGTCAACTGCTACTCTCTTGCCAAAGTCCTATATGAAAATTGAGGGCAATTTCCTGCAAAACTCCCCTGACAGGTGGGCTCATTTGAAACTTGAACTGTTAATGATTTCTTTCTATCATCCACTCAACTGCTTATTCATTTAGGTTTCTGCAAATCCTTATAAGTGTTCAAGTGGGAACATAAAGGGATTTTGCTCCTTATAACAACTTGTGAGAACTACAAGCATTTCCTCTCAGGTTGGCAGGAAGATTTGGTACCTAGCACTACTTTTCTGAAATTCTCTAAAGCCATTTTCACAGACAAAAGCAGATTTGATGTCAAGCAAAACAAAACAAAAAAACCCCAACAAAATCAACCAACCAGCCAACCAAAACAACAACAATTCCTGCCTAGTAGACAAAGACATTAATAAAATTTATGTATTATTTAAAGTTCAAAAGATGTTTAAAATATCTGGTAGATGAAATAAGTATCAAAATTTCTTTTAACTTAATTCCTTTACACTTCAGAAAATTCTAAGAATTAAGAATACCTGAATAAGAGAAATCAATTTCTGAAAGTATTCTGGAAAGAAAATGATAGCCTGAAGATGGGAACAAGGAACTTGTGGAGATTCCTTTCAGGCTGGAAAACTCAAGCTGCACATTGCTTAAATGTCACAATTCATGTTGTGCATTACATAAATGAACAAACAAGCAATAACCTTGCTCTACATGGTTCCCTACCAGCTGCTCGGTCTTGTATTATTTTTGCTCTCCTGTAGATAACTTTTTAACTAGCTGCTCACCTCTAAGTTTTGGTAAAGTGAAAGGCATATTTCATAGACACATTGGTTCATACACCTTACATTTTAGTAACAAAGTATCTGAAAACAAGTTTTGAGTTTAGTAACAGCTGGAGAAAAGACTCATGACTTGTAACCATGCAGATAATTTCATCTGTGCCAAACAAAAAAAGCATCAATGAGTCAAGGAAGATTTGCCTTCTGAAAGAACAAGAAAATTATTTCCATGCAAGAAAGAGTGCATGAGCATTGGGTAAATTACTGTCCCAGCCTCATATTTCAAATTACAGTTAAGAAAAGATGGGGAAGGATCCGAACATCACTTTCATAGTCTGATGTTTTTCCAAAGGCCTCTGGAATTGTACTTTTAAAGCACAAAAATAAATTTAAATCTTGTTGTGTTGTATTCCGTGTGTGTTTGGTCAAATAAAACAAAGAAGGGTGGAAAATTCAACTAACCACTGTAAAAAAATTTGCTCATCACCTCTAAGAGCTTTGAAATTTCATTTTGACAAGAGAGTTATTCTGTGCAAACAAACACCATGCTGTGAAAAGAAGGAAAGAGAGGAAATGCAAAAGCTGTGTCATACCATTTCCCTTTGGTACTGGATGTTTTTTGCTGTCAGTTTAGATTTCATCACATTTTTCTCAATCTACTGTTTACAGTGAGAAACTATGTTGGCCATATTAAGACAAAAGTGCTGTGCACATTGATGTGAGCTCAGTTACTACAAGAATGTTTCACCCATTGAAAAAAATATGTTTCTTATTTGCATTCAAGAAGAGCAGCTGTTTCTCGTATTGAGACAAATTTCAATTTGATAATGTTATATTCTGACTCCATAATTATGTGTCTTGATCTTCATGCAAAAATAGCAAATATTTGCATTTTGAAACACTACTTATACTACAGAAACTCTATTTAAAGAGTGTGTGTGGCTGGGTGCGCTGTTTTAGCTAAAAGTATACTTCCTGCTGGTGTTGGCATTGAAGTACTCAATACAATTCATTTAGGATTTCCTAAGCCATACACAGAAGAAACAGCCTAGTAGCAGCTTTGGTAGACTAGGTATGGTGTAAAAAGGACAGTCAGTGTTCCACATTACTTTGGAAGGCCATGCTTACTCTTCCAAACTAAAGAAAGTCACAGTTTTCATGTCAGGCAAAGGCTGCCCTGGTGCCTAGAATCACAACATCTACTTAACAAACCACACCATTGCACTGAAAGCTTTCTGAACTATGAAAGTTTGCAGCATACTGATTTCTTTAATGTGGAGGTAACGCAGATTTAAGTCTTGACCAGAGCTGGGTGGGTTTTTTACCAAAGATTACTAAAACTATTAGGATCAAAATTGGAAAGACATATGGCATGGAAAAAAGAAACAAACACCTTGAATGTTTAAATATTGGCTAAAACTTTTATTTTGAGCCCTCAGGACGACAGATTATATAAATTCCCAGGAAAGAATCCTCTTTAAACTGTCCTCAGCAGCTATTAGTCATGCTGTTCTTAAATGCCTCTGCTAATACAGAATCCAGAGCCTCCCTCAGCAAATCCTGTACTTCATTGTACTTTTTAACACACAGTACTTCCACGTGTCTAAAAATTTTCAAGGCCTCAGATCTCTCACATTACTCCTGTCTGGGTTCTCTGCCACTTGTCCAGGCCTTGTCTGAAGGGCATTTCCTCAATAAAGTCTGAGTGAAAGCATTGTGAAAAGTTAAAGCACTTGAACTACATAAGATGAATTTTTCTGCCCATCAGTATAGCACCTGTTATATTGTTATAGAAGTTTTCCAACACAATATGGCATTGCAGGGAGCCACAAAGCCTTTTTGGAGCAGATTTCACAAACCTCTGTCAAAAATAAGCAAGGTAGCAGACACTGCCCTCGTTAGGGAAAGAGAGTTGGATTACATAGAAATCCTTCCACCTCCCTTTTCCCTAATCACATTCCAGATGTTGAAGACCTGCTGTTAATTGCACCCCTGCCATTTAAAGTGCTTCTATTTTTCTCTCATTTCCTGCATAGTTAATATGAGTATCCCAATTCCATTGCCTACACCACAGGTGAAAATCCTGAATACATCCCGTGACTAACCCCTGGTGAACCTCACAAGATCAGTTCTTCCTATTTGATTATAAGCTGCTGGTAACTATTGTGACTTTATTTTTCCTAACCAATCACTCATTTACTTTGTAGCACATACCTCCAGGCTGTGTTTCTTGGCTGTTTTGGAGACTTCCACCTGAGGCAATATCAAAAGTTTTATTAAAGATTTATTATTTAGAAGTGCCTCGCTTTTCTCTATTCCATAATGTTACATAAGATAATTAGGCTACTTTTTATGATTTATTCTTTTCAAGAGACACTTGCTAGTCTTGAGGGGTGGGTGTCTTATTTCTTCTTCTCTGGGTTCAGAAGTTAAGTTGATTGCTCATTGATCTTCTGAGTCCTCGTCCCCTCTTACTTCTCTGCTTCTCTCCCCTTTCCTCTTTAAAAACCCAGATTACAGTTCTCCTTTCATATCTCCCAGAACCTCACCCACCCTCCATGCCACCTTGAAGCAACTGGGACAGCCTCAGTTACCTTGTTAAGTATTCCAGGGGGAGTTTCCTCAGGCCCTGCCAATTCATAAGCATCTCTAACCTGGTTTTTCTGATGCTAGTTAGAGCACTTACCCATCTGTCACCAATGTTCATTGTGTTAGCCATCTGGCCACATTTATCCTGGTTAGTGAAATTGAAGCAAAAAGGCACTTAAACACTCCAGTTTTCCCAATATCCAATCATAGTTTTGTCTTTTCAGCGGGATTTGTTCAGCACTTCCTTTTGCTATCAATACAATTTTTAAATGATTTTGGTCATCTTTATTTTTTACGTTTGTGTTGACTCTAGAAAGCCCTGATATTTTCTGGGTTTTCCTGTATATAGGAAATATATATATTTTTGTGGGTGTATATAGGTATATATCTCACTATATATGATATATATGACTTATATATAGATATATAATAAATTATATATTTTTATGTATAGCATGGTAATTTTTTGTGTGTAAACAAAACAACCCAATCCTTCAGTATTAAATAATAATGTAAACCAAATTAAGAAAATAAAAGTAATTTTGGAAAGATAGATGACCCCAAAACAGTGTTTTTAGTAAAACAAGTTAAATAAATAGTCTGGGTTAAAATAAAATATTTTTGGGGTAGTTTGTTTGCTTTGCCAAAAAATAAACAGATAAACAAACAAACAGAGAAATTCCAGGATTTCCCAAATTTTTTACAATGAAGATGTACTACGAAACTGAGTTACAAGCTGTTCCTCTATCTCCAGTGCTACAACACTCATTCCAAGAATATAGAGGTTACTACTACAGGTAAAAAAGCACATTTACAAAAAAAAAGAAAACTGTATGCCAGTCTATAAAAACAGCTCTCATACAACCATGTCAGCTGCTGCTTGCTTGGATACAAAGCAAAGAGCCTTTTCTCTGCGTTTGGGTTTTTTAATTAATGTTTGTATTTTTTAGGCTATTCAATCTTAGTCAATGCCACATATGAACAACTAAGCCTCATAAGATGACAGTGGAAGTGAGATTTTGCAACACTGTAGTTTTGGCCACAGACAGCTTGTCAGAAAACAGCATGAGAAAGAAGAGAAACACTTCCAAAAACAATATATGACATTTTACAGATAGTAATTAAGGAACAGTAATTCGTCAGCATTTGAAAGGAAAGCAGATTTATATATGTAGACAGGAAGAAGGCCTCGTGCCTTTATTGTGGAAAGATAAGCAGACTAAAGGAAGAATGAGAGGATTAGGAAGATTCCTAAAGTTTGCTGAGTTTGTAAATTTATTGGATCACAAAGCATATCTTAGTGCAATATTGAGTATTCACTGAAGAATTAAGTGAAGCAGACTGAAGCAGACTGTGTTTGGCTTTGCATTATAGGACTCCTGAAATCTTTGAATCATGAATGAACACCTCTGGAATATCTGGGTTTGTTTGCCCATGAGCCGCTTTCTTGATACCAGTCATACCCTGGACTGACATCAATCAACCTTTAAAACTATAGGTTCAAAAGCTGTATTCCTTATTTTTTTTAAGTTGGTAATTCAAATGCATTTTTGATGTGGGAACATACTCAAAGCAATGTGCTCATCAATGAAAACATACTTAGCAACAAACATGGAACAGCTTCTCTAATATTAATAAGGAGGAAGGAATTCAGAGGAAGTTCAGAGGCAAATTCATGTCATTTTTCCAGGTTGATCATATTTTCCTGTCCATTAAATAACAGTGTACTTCCCTCACAGCTTTACGAGAATTATCCTTGGGGTCCTGCTGCATGTCCATCAGTTTGTCCCACCAAAAGTGGAGCAGGGAATATTCACATTTACTTCTCCAGGTGTCTGGAGCCCCATAACACCACGTCCTTCCAAAGCCTTGGGGTTTGGCTGCCTTGGGTCAAGGCCACTCCCCTCCTGTGTTGTCTATTTAGAATTAATATTCAGCTACTGGCTGATCTGGACCACTGGCTTGGCTATGTAACACTTTCATTGCCAGGGACCCACCCAGGGGCCTCTTGAGTGGCCCTGGTCACCATGTCTGGACCTGCTCTGTACTTCCAGTCTGGGCAGCAGAGTGTGATGGCTCCGTTTCTCAGGGACGTCATGGCTCTGGCTCCTTACTGTGATCCTCAGCTCCCAGGCTGCTTTCCTCATGGAGCATCCTGCTTCCTGACATCAAGCAAAAAGAAATCCTGAAAGCATTGTGTGAGCTATGGTGAAACCTGTTGATAAGTAAAAGAAGGTCAGAAATTAAGCTGAGTTTCTGGGACACTGGGAAAATAGGCAGCCCTCTAGAGCAACAAATGATGAGAAATATGTACACACCCCGTGGATCAGAGTTTTTTCTCTGTTAGTCCTAGCTAAAGAACTGCTGATAAATCCACATATCTGGTAATTTTATCTTTATCTTCTTGAGGAAAAGGTCTAAGAAATATTGGTGCACTTCTCTCCACAAAGAGATCAGAGTTGGGAAGCTGGAGCATGGCCACAAATTTCCACTGGCCACACTTAATGGTATCAAAGTACAATGCACAGGGCACAGGTTGCTGAACAGTGCAGCTGCAGAAGGAATGGTCACCCTGACCTTCAAGCTGCTTTCATTGGCTGACCTCCCTGCCTCTACAAGGATCTTCAACTCTTTCTTTTTTGTCATATGTATCCACATATCTGAGCTTTTTTTTTTTTTTTT
>VYXF01004073.1:38020-59685 GCA_013397295.1 Polioptila caerulea
TTGTAAAAGGAAACAAAACACATCCTTTCCACAACTACTCAGCTATTTCTAAGAGAAAGTTCAGGTGGAGGATGATGGAATTGTATTGCATGACCTTCCCTGTGCTGTGGCTCTCTCTGTTTTTCTTATATTTTCAGAGGTCCCTCTGCACACATACAAAGGAGAGGTAAAACCAGGTCAAATTTCTTGCCACCATGTCCTGGGTTGTGGAACTACAAGGGGTTTTTCTCCCTTCCACAAACACACTGATGTCAGAGAAAAGTCCCACCAAGGGCTGTGATTTACTCTGCCTCTCACTCGTTTTCTATCTCTGTAGCCACCATTTCTCACAAGGAGGCCCAAGACTTTCCAGGGCTGACTTATTTTTCTCTGAAGTAACCTTCTGAAGTCTATGAAATAGCAATTCAACTCACTCCAGTCACTTCACTTCATAGGGTGAGATCACCGGCAAAATTACTTAATTTGAGGGAAAAAAGGAGGAAAGGAAATTGTAGATTTAGCCAGTGTAAGATTACATTTGTGCCAGTACAGCAAAAAGGATGTACATCTCCCAGGCAAGAATAGTTGTGCCTCCTTACAGATGTGTCTCTAAAACATGAGAGAACACAACAGATGTATGTTACATTGGATAAGTAATATACACATTTAACTCATACCTCTTTGTGTGGTGCAGCAGGGATAAGTCTCCTTTTCTCTCTGGTAATTAGAAGGTGCAGCAGATGGTGAGGCTTACTGTACTCAGTAAGGTCCATTGAAGGAGCTCAGGCTGCCAAGGGATTCTTCATTAATAGACCTCTTAAGGTGTACCAAGTAGCTTTTCCTAGGATTTAGGAAACGTTCTTTTGTACAGTTATATATTGCTAAAATAATTATTCTCATTCATTCAAAACTGAATGGTTTTGTTTCTGGCATCAGGAACATTAATTATAACACCTAGAGGCACCAAATTATGGATACACAGTCAAACGTCATCTCTGTCACTACCCAAAAGAGCTTGTAAGTCAAACAAAAGAAAGAGACATTATAATCATTGCCCATGTCAAAAAAGAGAAGGCAAAGAGGTCATATCTTGTTAAAATGGCAACACACAGCCATAGACAATCTGGGTCATAAATTCAGATCTCAGACTGCTTGAGCCAAATACAAGAAAATTTCTCAAACAGTAACAACATAGCCTTTTCAGCTTTAGCTCAAACCACTGCACTTTGAAAAAATCACTTCTCAGAAATGGTCATACCCTTCCCTGAGAAGTTTTTATCTTTTATCATTTTTTTAATGTCACATGTTCTTTCAACTCTGGGAGATTATGAAGAGGTACACACAGAGATGTGAAATGAATGGTGCTTACTTCCTGCCATGTTCATTGCTTGGGATAAATAAGCATTCATGTCACAGGGTGAAAAATAATAATTTCCCTCTGTATGTGACTCACCCAATTTACTAGGGTCTGGCCATAAATGAAGAATTTTCAGTAATCCCTATGTAGTTGTCATATAAGTTCATAGTGTTTCTCAGGGGTGGTGAACACTAGAAATCAACAATAATCTTTCTCTTTAATCTAGCCACCAGAGCACTCTGCTAATAGCTTTTTTCCCCATAATGGAAGCAGAAAAGCAATTCTTGCCTGGCTTAAAGGGTATATGAAATATACCAAGCATAGCTACCACTCAGTAGGTTCAAGTCAACACTCTTTCACTTTGAACTAAACTTTCCCACAAAACACAAATTCTTTGCTTGTCTTTGTCTCTTGTCTTTGCCTAGGTCTCCAGGTCATACATGATAGATATATATCTACTCCTAGATAACTATTGCATAGTGCTACCAAAAAAGAGTAGGAAAAATCATATCATAAGCCATATCATAACCAGGTATATTGGTACTTTGGGGCACTTTGCCAGCCTCAGCACCAAACCCTGGGGTGAGAGAGTTGGTCTTTGGTTTTGCCGACTTCCCAGAAACAGAGCCAGTGCAGACGCATTTCTCAGGTGGCCTTTGTCAACTGAGTCCACACAGAACTACGGAACTGACATTGTGATGAACATGTTTCCTGCAAGGTGTCTGAATACAAATTTAGCAGCCCACAGAAATATGTGTGTGATTATTTGCATGAGAACTACTGCAGACATGTGTACAAAATAAAATAATAAACAGAATGTCCTCGGTACAATAACTCCAAATGTGTCATAGATTAACTTGCCAAATACGTGGTGACTATTTCAACTACATTGATACAGGACCCCACAGACATACAGGTGAGTCAAATGGTCACAAAGCACATATATAATGCAAGAAAATTGAACAATCTATGGTAATAAAGGATTTCTAAGCTAATCAATGTCAAGTCCTAGGTTCTGGGCAGTTATTGTTTGGCAAGGAACATGACACTGTTGGATTGTTTTGCTGCCTGAATAAGGCTCATAAGTGGTAGCTCTGAAATTGGGCTGGACTCTGCTGGAGAGGCCAAGGACCCTCAGCTACACATTAATGCTTAAAGGAAAAGCCAAAATCTATTGAATTATTTTTTCAAACTAAAGAAATTTAAAGATTTGTGATCTAAAATGTTTGAAAATGTAAATGCAGAATATACATCTGTATAGTGGCTTAAAACAATATTACACTGTTTGCTATCAATTTACTCTCTGACATAATTCAGGAAGTATCCCTTGTAATTTGGATGGAATTTCTTCACCTACACTGCCTATAACTCAGGTTGAATTAAATTTTCAATATTTCTGCCAATTTCAAGACTCCTGTCTCTCCAAAGAGACTGTCAAACATAGAGGGTAGGTGAATCACCACACCACAGCCAGAACCATGAAGGAACCCCAGTAAGCTCCTCACTCACAAAAAGCATCTCTGCAAAGCAGACCAACACACCAAAGAAGCAGACCCTGGTTCCTAAAGTACTTGCACCCAAAGTTAAAAGAAAAAAAAAAAACAGGAAAAACGTGTTCTTTTTAATGTGCCTCTCTGTACCAAGAAGGGATTAGTCATCTGCTTTGTGGGGATTTTCCTACACAGTAATGTGCTTCCATAAAAAGAAGCCTGATTGCTACTTACTTTGCCAAAGTCAAGCTGGACTACAGAATGTCTTGGAAGTTAAGATTTTGCAGACAGAGCCAGTGTCTGCTCTGAGAGGGACGTCCCAAGCCAAGAACTTTATGCTCAGTTCTTCAAGGTGCTTTATGTGACCTTAGGCAAACATCTCAGCTAGAGCAAGTGGGATGTGCTGGGAGATTAACATATGATTAAGGCACTAAAAACACAAACAAAACCACAATGTCATGTGAAAGCAAGCCTGTGTACTACCAGACAACAGTTAATGGCTGCATTTCCTTCTCTGGGTTTTATGTTCATTGCTTTGCGTTGAGTCTACACGTTGGGAAAAGATCTCTTAAAGACAAAGAGACATAAAGCAGGACTTTTTTTTTTTTTTCAATATTCTTGGGTTTTTACACTGAACAGTAAAGTTCTAATCTAATGCTTGTGTAAAATGAGTGAGGTCAAACACTGAAAGGCAACCAAGAACTTCAGAATACCAAAAATGCTCATTTTTCAATCTTTTGTAAGTTTCTTCCCTTTGTTTTTGAGCATACTATGTAACATTCAAGGCATTGGGATTTAGAGATGAGGGAGGAATCTTGGGGAGGCTAAAGATTTTTAAATATGCCAAATCAAAAACTTTCAATCTAATTGCAATTCAAGTCGCAAGCTCCTTAACTTAAGACTAAATAAGTGTCTGTGCTTGGTAATACTGTAGGTTCATTTTTCCCACTGTGCTTTTTCCAAGTGCTTGGAAAGTACAAAAGAGTACTTGTGGAGGGAGGCCCCAGCAAACTAAGTATTTCAAATTTTTTCCATCCAAGCAATTTTTGCTCAGAAGGGTGCTGAGCTAGTTGGGGTTTCTACAGTTGCAGCAATTCTCCATAGATTTCCATTTCATGAGCTTCTCAAATCTCCCCTGGGGCACATGGGAGCCTCTAGTAACCTCACTAGCAACACAGTTTTCCTGCCTTCCGTGGGAGAAGCAAACTTGTGATATTTGTCTTCATTATGGCTCCAAGGACCAGATCACAGCCTCTTGTTCCCAGTCTGGAAGAGATGATGAAGAGCAGGTTCTTCTCTGCCCACCCTACACACTTCCATGCTTCATAGACCTTTGCCACAAGTGAGACACGGATTTATACTGAATCACTATAATAACATTCTCAATTTTAGTCACTGCTCCTTTCCTCATATTTGTGAATATCTGGATTGCTTTTAGACTGATACCAAGTGCTGAGTTCATGTTTGCACGGAAATATGAGTCATAACCTCAAGATTTCACTCCTGGGTGATGATGGGAGCTCAGAGCTCATCTTTTCATATTCAAACTTAGGTTTGTTTTTCCCATATGCATGACTTCATATTTATCAATTTTGAGTTTCAGCAGCCTCATTTAATAAAAGTTCTGCTTTATATGAGCTATCCATTCTTGTCTTCCAGAATATTCCTATTTACTACTGTAATTGTTTCTATGTATTTAAAAGAAACATAATTTGTTTTTCAATAATAATTTTGCTAGCAGTCTCCACAATACATTATTAATTCAGTTACAGAATAAGAAGCAACACTTTGTATTTTTAATTAAATATTTCATTTGCTGGGAAACAAAAGCATCCTTAGAGCCAAGTTTCAGAAGTTACAAAAATCCCCAACGTTGTCTTCACAATCAAAGATGAGAAAATGCCATATACATTATGGTACTGCATTTTAGCTTGGAAATTGAAACAAATTTTCTGAGATAATCTTTAGGCATGACTTCCTGGGAGAAGAATAAGATGTAAATTATACTCAAGTATCTGATGTAGATTTAATTGACTTGGAATAAGCAGCTAAAAAATGATAAATATATAAAGGCATTAACCAGCGGTAACACTTACCTTATCAGGTTTTAGACTAAAGTTGAAAGTGAAAGTCTTCTTTTTGACTTGTTCCCACTCAAAAGATGAAAGAAAATGTCAACATAATAAGGTTTGTATTTGGAGACTTAGCTATTATCTATAGGAAAATAAGTCAGTTGTTTTCTCTCATTGAGTCATTTAATAATAAATCTTTTCTTAGACTATACAAACTTAAAGAGAGTGAGAAAAAAATATAGAGAGGATTTAGATAGAAAACAGAGCAGGCAAAATTTCAACTACCACCACATAGAGCTGTTTTTTTTGAAAACTCTATTTGTTAGTTGTTAGTTAAAATTTCTAGTGCTAGTAATCACATATATTTTAAATAAATTAAAACCAGATTTCACTATTCCAAGGCCTAATATTCTAACCATCCCTGTATGTCATCTTCCAACAGAACAATATCATATGAAGCAGGTATTTCTCCATTTACTTCAGCTGAGACAGAATTCCACTCAAGACTGAAAAGTATGGAAATTTAAACACGCAGAAAAAGCTGAGAAAGCTACTTTTTTATTAAACACAAGTAAAACTGCAGTTGTAAGAAACCCCTCTGTGCACTGTTCTGCAGTGTGGAGAGAACACATACTCATGTCCTGTATGTAGATTGCACATGGCATTCCTGGTCAGAAGACTTCTCTTTGAAACTCCTTTTGACAAGGAAACTTCTGAGAGTTATCTACATCTGAAACTGAGTCACAAGGCTCCAACTGCTTTGTGGAAGGTGGTGATGGATTCTGTAAGTTATCTTTGCAGCCCCGTTTGTAAATGGGAAAATAGAATAATAGCAGCCCTACAAACTAGTGTCTGACAAAGGAAAGGAAAACGTATTGGGCTTCACAAGCCAGTGAAATCTATCTCAGCTTGATTAACCTGTTAGAGTAAGCAGAAGGGGAGGGGAGGTTGTAGATAAAACCCACATTATTATCTTTTTCTAAAGAGTTTGATGAAGGTGCTTTAATTTAACACAGGTCTATCACATAGCTGAATTCCTAGGCAGTTTTGCAGGTAATTGATATCAAGCATTGTATCCTGGCATTTATATATACATTTTATAAGAAAGTTGTTTTAACAGGAAGCAAGATAATTTTCAAAAGAGATAATTATTTTGCTGAATATTAAACTGCAGAGTGGAATTCATTACTTCAACCTTCAGAAGAGATGTGAAGAATAGTCCTACTGAGTTGCTGCTGTTATCTCTAGAGTGGAAAAGGCTTTGTTCCTTGCTGGGGAAAAGTCTGCTATGTGCTTTCTATAGGGAAACAGCTTTGGAGTTCTTACTGAAGGGATCATACTCAGCCCTGAATAATATCTCCTTATCTGTGGTCAGGAAAACTAGAAAGAAGAAGCTATAAGAAAATTCTCCTCTCTTAGGAGAAGAACCAGAAATAGCCTTTTATGCCTGTGTAACCAGATATAGGGCATCACACATCAATCCCTGTGCTTTAACAAGGAGGTGAGGAAGCTGCAGTGCTGCAGATAACCAGTTGAGAGGACTGGGAATGCTCCATGAAATGCTCATGAGTGTCTGTCTACACAAGAATTCCTGGTAGACAGGGTCTCATTCAGGCCACACTTCATTATAAAAACCATATGAACATGGACTTGAGCAGTCATTCCTTGGCCACAGAGCTGGACAAGCATGGCCATAAGCTTGTGCTTTTTTCTTTTTGTACTGTGGCAGGAGGGACAGCCAGCCCCCTGCCAATTGCATACAACACAACCATTCCCCCTGAAGCAGGAGGAATGTATTATTTCAAATACATCTGAATGAGGTACCAGAGGGGCCTTGCTCTCTGCTCCTTCAGCAGGAAAACGTCCACACCATGATCACCCAGACATGTCTGCAACACAGAGGAGAGGACAAAACATAGGTGAGCCCATCTCATGTGAAGGAGGGAGAGCATCTGCTACCCAAACTTGCAGACAGCTCATGGGTGGATATGTCACTGTGCTCAGTTGAAGCAGGTTAGTTCAGATTAGTGACTGACAAAAGGTTTTTATTCCTTTCTACATTTGCCGTAGACACCTAACTGCCAATTGATCATGGAGAAATAAAAACAGGATGGTAAGTTAAGTTATTTTGTGACTGTGACTTGTGAATTTGCTTGTCAAACTCTCACAAAGCCATTTAATCCCTGAGAAGAAAGAGAATAGGATCCACAAAGTCCGCTGATGGAAATAGAGCCTCATGATCAAAACCATCCTGCGAAGTCAAACACCTTGTTTGGCTTTATACAGGGCTTCATACTGTTCCCCAAAGTCAGTAAATAGATACCATCAGACATACAACTAAGATTTATTGAGAGTAAACGATCAAAGGAGAAAGAGAGGAAATAGTAATTTGGGAAAATGCTCTCAAAGACACTGTCAGGTCACTGCATGGGTCAAGGGCTCCCCAGGAGCCGGGAGGATTTCTTTGGATCCATCCAACAGCAGGTCCTGGCAGCCAAAGTCCTGGCAGCCCAGGCCCATCCCACCCTCTCAGCCAGAAGCAGGGCAGACAGAGGGCACTGGGGCAGCCCCATTCCTGGCCACCCTTGGGACCAGTGACAGGCTGGGATGCCGGCCTGCAGCTGGTCCTTGCTTGGGGGGCACAAGGTCAGGGCTGTGAGGACTTGGAGACCAGCCCTCCTTAGCCATCACTGGGACAGGGGCTGACAGCCCCAGGGGACTGACATGGGCTCCTGAGCTGTGGGCTGGGGGGGTGGCCCCAGGGGGATGAACACAAACATGCAGGGCTGACAGGATTTCAGAGACACAGCAGACACAACATGCAAAGTCCTGGAGGAGTGCCTGTCCTGGGTGCCCAGCTGGCCAGGCCAGAAACTCTTAGAAAGATGGGGTGGTACCTGAAACTGGGGACACCCTTAGCTTTGGCCCCACATTTCAGTGGTACCAATCCTGCTGTCATGTCCTGTGTCTTCAAGGCTTGTGCCAACTGCTTATGCTCAGTTTGTCCACTTCAGGCTGGGCTCATTCATCGCAACATTCAAACCTCTCTTCTTCAGCTCTGCACTGACTCGGCCCACCCCTTTCCAGATGTCAATCATCCCTCCTCATGCTCTGTCAGAGATATAAAACCTGTTTCATCATATAAGGAAACAGCTTCTGAAACTTCTAGCTTAATCCTGTTCCTATTGCATGCTGTCCTCCAATAATACCTGTGTTTTTCATTACTGCTCGCTGAGCCATATAAAAGCATGGTAGAGCACCTCCAGTTGTCCTGCTCACTTTTAAGTAACAAAATGTTACATTTTCCCAGGGAGAGTTTATTTATTATCAGCTGAAGTCATTCCCTCTTTTGTTAGGTTCTAACTTTACATGTAAACTAGTTCATGGGGTTTGGTGCTTTTTAGGGCACTATTTGCCCACCAGTGACATCCCTCAATTACCCCCTTGAACCAAAAAGGCTTCAGATAGTGACAACTTTTCCATAAAAATTAATTTCTTGCAATGAAGTTTTCCATTTCTTTTGGCACATGTCCTGCCAAAAGACAGCTGGAAATGGTTCCCTCTGTAATTTTTTAAAAAGGTAGGGGCACAGACAGCCTTGCCTGTGTAGGGCCAGGCTCTGGAGCAGACAAGCATGGGGAGTCCACGGCTAGTCTCTGCTGCTGATGCGTGCACAGGACTTCATCTTCTGGCCTGCTGGGAGCTACCCTGCCAAAATCCATGACAGCTGGAGCAGTAAAGCAGTGCTTGAGCAAAAAAACAGCAGTGAGGCTGTGGCCTATGTCAAGATCGTGCATTTTGCTCCCAGCTCAGGAAAAGGGACATGTCTGCTGATCCTTAAACAAGAGGTACAAGCCTGGGAGTCTTCACCATCTATCTGGCCCGCTGTCTTACAAGAATTTTAGGGTCATTACACACAGTTCCTTTGTCAGCACAGTAAATTCCACACAGAACAGCAGATGACATTTTAAATGCTCCAGAGCTGTAGCAGGCTTACTCTATGTGCATTATGAAATCTTACTTCCTTTCCTGATGAACATTTTCCTGATGATATGTTTGCAATGCAGATATGGCTTTCTCTTACAGAGACAATTGAGCCTGTATTTCTCAGACAGCGATACACTACAAAAAATGAAAGTCCCAACAGACTTCCCTTCTCCCTAGGTGCACTTTATAAATTATCTGTCCCAGAGAATTAATTGCAGTCCCTTTCCAGATATGGTCATATGTTCCTTTATCTCTTCTGAAGATATGTTTCAAGAGTTGAGGAAAGTATAATGATGTTTGAGTCACATTAATGACTCTGTGCTCTTCTGTAGCACACGGTGCACAAGGTTCCATATAGAGGATGGGACTGGAAACTCTGGTCTCTTTACTGGCCTCCCACTATGGGAAACTAAAACAAAGCTTAAAAAAGCTTGAAATTAGTTTTTATTGCTGCCTCTAGAACATCTCTCTAAATTAAGAGCCTTTTAATTCAATTTTAATGCTGGAAGAATTACGTCTGCCCTGGTCACATCTGCTCGTTAAAGTAAATAAGAAAGTGTTCTGGGGGAAAAAGATGCAGAATGAGTGTCCTTCCTATGTCTTCAGTTTTTCTACTGATTCATTACACATCCATCAAAGTTGAGAGAGGCTCAGGCAAGAGAGTGCCAACAGCAGTTCTTTCTTTGTGCTCACTCACTTTACAGCACACCTGCAGCTCTGGCCTGCAGGAAAGTTGGAAGAAATCAGGATGTGAAAGACTGTATAGCACACCACACACTTGAGCAGAGAGGGTTCCTGTAGTGCTCACTGCTGTCGTTTGGGAAACACCCCTGCACAAAGAAATGCAGTACACGGATTCTTAGGCAGCGCTCCACTGAGCCAGCGTTCCCGCACTCACTGTAGATATGTTGCCCCAAATGTGCATGTCCTGCAAAGAATTGAGAGACCTCTACCCCTGGGGTCTATTACTTAAAAAGTTAAATGCCACTTCTTTTCTTCTGTCTGTGCAAGATGCCTTGTGCAATTTTTTCTTTTGCCTGCATGAAGAAAATATATTTATTAGCAGGTTGTTAAAGTTGTCTGATTAAACATGTCTTGGAAGGGAAGGAAAATCTCTGTAAGATAGCAAAAATTCTAGGGTTCAAAATCCACGTTCCTTACTCTGAATAAGGTCCTGGAAAAGACTTTTCAAATTCCTCTTATAGAACCTTTGCAGCTAAAGTGTTGCAAATGAAAACTAAGCAGCATGCTAGAGAAGCCAGAATTTTGAATTTTCTTGAATTTTCCCAGGGTTCACATGCATTTTAGATAAGATTTCTTTTTTCTGAAGCATTGCGTGTCCAATTGCAATTGCGTAAAGAGAAATCCCAGGAATAGAAACAAGGGTATTGCGTCAGCCAGCTGCCATTATCATTTGTCCCTCTGTCATAAGAATAGGCAATGTTTTCATCTTACTGACAGGAGGAAAGCAAGACTGTGGAACGATCACAACCATAACAGAGGTTTCTGCCTATCCCCAGGCCCCAGTTCACTTCCTCCCAAGCTGTGATTTTAGCCCTTTGCTCACGTAGCCTACTTACTCAGCTTTCCTCTCCTCACCTTTTTTTGCTGTCGTGTTTATACATCAGACATACATTCCTCACAAACCCACTGCGCTGTTCAACCAGGCAAGGGAGAGAAAATGCCAGAAGTCTTTGGGGAGATTTCGGGGATGGGTGAAAAAAGGTCGCAGGCACAGCAGAGGATCAGCAAAGAGCACAGGATCAGCGTGGAATTCGTGCTGTCAGCCTGCAATCAGATGTTTTGTCTCAGCACTCATCATACCTAAGGCCTCCTAGACTTAAGGCATCTCTCTGAAAAGACAGGATAATCTGTGATTCTAAATATAACATAGCTGTGTCTTTTCTTTGATGTTAAAAAAATATCTACTTATTGTCATCCTCATTTTATTTGCTTTATTCTCCACACTGGTGCTTGTGCAAAATCAACATCAAACTAAAAAGAATCAAATTTTTGACCTTTGAAAATAAAAAACATTATAAATGTTGTAGAGGCATTTAATAAAAGCTCACTACAACTTAATTGACTGCACAAAAAGCTCTTCTGAGTTAAAGAAAATGAAAAGTCAATATATGTTTCAGTTGCAAATTGTTCAGTTCACGTTTAATTTCATATTTAAAGTGAAACATATTATTGTATATTGGTTTCATTCAAAATTTATGGGGAAAAATAATCAGTAAAAATAATCAATATCAATTTCAAATATCAAATCAAATATCAAATTTCAAAAATCAATATCAATTTACTTTTTCATTTTTATTCAACTATGATGCACCAAACACATTAAAAACTGTTCTATAGGTATGTATTTTTTGTTCAGAACAATATGCTTTACTATTTATCTTACAGTAAATTTCTCTACGCCAAGTCATCAAACTATGTTTTGATTTTGATGTTTTGATGTTAGTATGGAAGATTTACTTCAGGGAGATATAGGAATAATAACTTCTACTTTAAAAAAGACGCAAAGTTCTCTTGTATATCATGGTAAACTGTAAAATAAAGTGTAATTCTAATATTAAAAATACTAGGAATTTCTACTCAGACACACACCAAGTAAGGGGACATGATGGCCTTAGTTGAAACTCAGAAAAGCCATGCACACCTGCTCTAATAACATGATTTGAAAAGACATTCACTAATGCAGCTATTTACTGGCTTTCAGCAGGAATACACAGACTCGAAAAGAGTTGCCATCTTCTTTTTAAATTCTGCCATTAGGAAAAATGAATAGGTGAAAGAGCATCATTTCCAAACATGAGGGAAGCAACAGACACAGAGATGTGCATAAAAAAGAACAGACTTTGAGAGCAGAAGAAGAAGGAAATAGAACAGAAACATTTTCACACAAGTGTTTGCCAGTTCTGCCTTCCCTAAATGTTTGGAAGTCAAATTGCACCCTCAAAATGTCCATTTAGGATCTTTCTTCATCTTATTTCTCCCTGATGTTCCTTCATTTAAGTACTTTAAATCAAAGCCATGGTTTCAGAAGTCTGACTCCCACTAAGGAAAACCTGTTTTATAAAAAATTAATGCAATTAAAAATATTAACAGAATAATAACATTTTAAAATCTCAGGGGAAAAAAAAAAAAAAAAAGAGGCGATCCAAAAATGTAGCTAGCATCAGTCAGAAAGAATCTAGCTGGCCTCCAGAATGGTCAAGGAAGGTAATCCTTTCCCTATGTTCAGTACTGATGAGGCCACAGCTGGAAAACTGTCTCCCTTCTGGACTCTTCAGTAAGAGAGACAAATGAACATACTGAAGAGAGTTCATCAAAGGTCCTCAGGGATGACTGAGGGATTGGAGCATCTTTCATCAGAGAAATCTGACAGAGCTGGGGCTCCTCAGCCTAGAGAGCAGATGGCTTGGGGGGAGGATCTTGTCAAAGAGGAAAATACCTGATGGGAGAGTGAAGAGAAGATGGAACCATTTCCAGTTGTGCCTCTGGACCAGAGACAGCCAGCACAAACTGAAATGTAGGCAGATCCCTCTGAACATCAGAAAAATGTTTCTGCTGTGAGGATGACCAAGCACGGGCACAGCTTGAGCAGAGAGGTTGCAGAGTCACCACCCTTGAAGAAGAGAAGTTTTGACGTGGTCCTGAGCAACTGGCTGCTGGTGGCCCTGCTTGGGCTGGAGGGCTGGAAAAGATCATCTCCAGCAGCTCCTTTTATCTTCTACCATCCTGCAGTTCTTCTGTGAAAAATATTTCTAACAAAAGCAAACAATTTTTCAAGATGATATGTTTGTACAGAGCAAAAAGAGAGGAAACATGCAACTGGCAGTTCAAATGTATTTCTTCATTGAAAAGCTTTTCTGTGAGCAGAGTGTGATTTCATGGAAGGTGAAATCCAAGGTGTAAAAAAATCTCCTCCCAAAAATTATTTTGAAGTGGGAAATAAGTTTGGGAGTATTTATCTTAGAAACTACAGCAGTGTGTTGGTACTTAATAAACAAATAAAATTAAATATATTTTAAAAATTAGAGTAACCAGAAGAACTTGAGTTGTCCATTAAAAAAAGATCAGGTTAATAAACAAAAATTGAACATGCCTCTTATAATGTCTATTAGCCCTTTTCACATCTCCAAAAATGCAAGATTTTGCTGGAAGACCAACCCTGCCCTTTGATCGTGATTAATTACAATATGCTGCCAAGTTCTGCTGCAAGACTGTGCTGCTATAATGTGACCTTCTTCCTGTTAAATAATGCCAAGACTGAAGTAATATGCTTGTTCAAACTTTTAAATTAATCGAATCCAAGCACATTTTCCTAATTCTGGCATTATCTTACGAGGCAGAGTTCACATGACCAAGACTTTTACCACAACACTGCTCTGTGGCATATTGCAATACATCCTCATTATTAGAAGACCAGGAGTAGGAACTTGCATGGCAAATTCTGACATTAAAAAAATAAATAAATAAACTATGTGAAATCTTCTGTAAAGCAAATTCAACTGTTTCCTACAAGGTAATTGATGACCCACCCCTCCCCCCCCCATTTTTTCATATGAGATTCTAAGTTCTTTTCTTAAATATCATAAAATAACACCAGCTCATGGCTACTCCCTGAAAGCTTTAAGCCTGAAAATCCTTTTTTCTGAAGTGATTTCTCTGTACTCTGTGTAGTTTCTCTGATATATGCCATTGGATATGAAATCTGAATCAGGAGTAATACAAGCTAACTCCTGAAAATATGGCTTTTCCAAACCAATGAGTTAGCAGTCCAAGTGCACAGTGAAAAAGTTGGAGTTTTTTTTTAAATTAAATACAAAGTTGTTTGTTTGTTGAAAAAAGAAGTCATACTAGGAAAAATATAGTCTTCTAAATTTTCTTACTTATGTGGAATCCTGAGAAAATACTTAACTTTACCAAAATACTGTTCTTTAAAACTGTTAAATGACAAAACTTAACAACTGATATTTCCACCCTGTTTTCTAACACCTATAGCTTCCCTTCCATCCCAGCAGCATTACTTTAAGAGACAGGCTGTCTTCAGCAAGCCAAGTTCTAAACCATAATCTGAAGTTAACAGCAACATACCCCACTGGCATAGCCGTAGAATTAAGCAGAAATTTGCTTGAACCAGGTCATTATTTCTTTCATGCAGGAATATAAAAATACAGCTCACTGCAATTTTCTCAAGATTACTTTCAAGTAATATTTGAAAATTACCCCAACTAAGAATTGCCCTTCTGGGGATTCCATTCCTGAAATCAGTTTGTTGAAATGATGCCTTCAGAATGCCTTACAGAAACAGATAACTCTTTTTCTTTTTCAAACTATTTCATGCACATCTTAACACTTTCCACAGTACAATACTATTTCTTCTTTCTACAGATAGAACAGTATCAGTTTTCACATTTTGTTCCTCTAGCATCTTCTTGAACAAACCAGCTCAGTGAGTGGTGCCTACGTGTTACTGCTCTGAGCACTGAAATAAGTGGGTTTGGGTAGACAGGAAAAGGGTTCTTAGCACCGATCTATTTTATTTGGTTTTGACTCCTGCTGAGTTCATGCAGCACAATGCTGGTTACATATGCAAAAAAAAACCATGCTGAAGAACAAGAGGAATAAAATAACAGGCCTTTTGAAATAATGGAGAGTATTTGTAGCCTGCAGCAGAGGCTGGTGTCAGGCAGAGGATTTTAATATACTTTTTCCACTTTTCAGGGCCCTTCCACATTTCCTCCTTGAGCTGGAAAATTCACTGCAGAATCTCAGTTCGCTTTACTTAATGTTCCCCAGGAGCAGGACAGGACTCCATCCATGTTTTGGCCATCAACACTTCTTTCCTCTGAGAACTTCCTCTAATTCAGAGGAAAACCAGTAGATGTTGCTGGATATATCCCAAAATCTAATCCGTTCAACACATCCGTGATTTATTTCAGTCAGTTTTCTTTACATTTGCATTCACTAAGGAGTGTTCAAGTGATCCTACATTTATATAAAAGAGTATATCACTGCAATGATGCTAGGCTGAGTGTGATGGCTCTAACAGAGATCTCCGTATTTCTGCTAAAATTAAAAGGTAGTGGACATAAGTAAGAAGTGAAAAATGACATTTAAAACTGTTTTCTGACATTTTAAACTCTGTGCATGTTTTGCAAGGAAGCCATTTGGCTGCCCATTTAGGGAGAACTTTTTAGAGGTAATTATTCCACTTATTCTGCCACATTATTCCTCCCTTAGGATTCTTCAAAACACAAGTGTTGTTCTTGATGCCAGCCCTAGGGCTTCAGGAGCGGTTTTGTCTACAGAAACAAGCTGTGGTTGGTATGTTGGTGTCTGTGAGTGGAAGGCCCATTAGTTCCCAGGAGAAAATTTCAGGATGTTGCTGTCATCAGCAAATGGAAAAGCAGGATACTTTTTTGTTGGGTGGTTTTTCAGCCTATACTGAAGATAAGTAGAACTAATGCAAAGTGATCAACTGGTATTTCCATTGAGAGAGCACTGTTAAGACACTAATTTGCTTCAACTCCCTGTTAGTTCCCTTAAAAACTGAATAGAAATGGCCAAATGTGTATTCTCCTCAGCATCAGAATAAAAGAGCAAAAAATGAGAAGCTTGAAAGCCCCACAAGTTGGAGAAGAGAGAGGGGTGTTCAGTGGAGATACAGACAGAAGTTCAGGCAGTGCCAGGACCTGCACAGCAATGAGGAACACGGATGGAGGAAGGTGTTCAGCACAGGCTGTTGGCCAAGTTGGGCAGGGAGAAGCATCCAGACCTGAAGGAAAAGCAGACTGGAGCAATTACTACTTGGACAAATCACAATCCCAGGAGAGCCCATAGCAAAGTGTTACACCTAAATCCAGCTGGCAAAAAGGATGGAGCAATATGCTGGGATGGTCAGAGAAAACAGCATACATGACAGACAGCAGGGGGAGGAAGAGATGACTGGAAAAATTACTATTTTGTTGTGCAAGCAGGAGGCAGGGAGATACTGAAAACTGGTGGATTTGGATCATAATGAAGATTTAGAAATGAGGCAGCAGTGGGTTAAATCTGCCAGACATGTAACAGAAGTGTTCTCCAAAGGACACTTGCACACTTTTGATGATTTGTGAGTGGCCAGGCTTATTTCACCCTTAGCTTATAAGATGGATATTTTGAATTTGCAGTGTGAATAACTGACTAAGCATTTCCAGATTTGGTCATTAAAGCAAATCATGCTTCTTAGCTTTCTTGAATGCTATTACACTAAGTAGATTACTAAGGAAATAAATATGGAAGTATTTCTGAAGCCATAAATACCTCTAAAATGCGGAGATGAGCTTTTGAACAGTTTGCAATCTGCCTAATTCAAATGTAAATTGTGATGCCATTGACACTGCCCATTCTAGGTAGTTCAGAAATAATACTGAAACAAAGGCAATGTCAATATTATCCTCATCAATGCAAATCCTCAAAGGGACTAAGTTTTCCTGTACACTAATCCAGATGTTACTCAGTTTCTGGTTAAGCCAGCTGATGTTTCATGTAGGTTTGTGATAGCCTGTCTTTGTAGTGCCAGGGGAGTTTTTGATTACCATATGGCTGGCAAGTGTGTAACAGTCATTAAATAAATACACTTTGTACTTAGTTAGCACACCTGCTGTCAATATGCACTTTCATTGGATTTTCTGGAACATATGTACCTCAGCAACAGAAAAATCCTTAATCATTTTAGCTAGAAGGACAATGAGCAGTTTGTTACAGGAAAAGTATGTTCATGAGCTCTACAGACAATCATACAACTTCTCCAACAGAGCATTAATAGCCCAAACCTCAACAGAGCACAGACCATGTAAGTGAAGACAGCAGCTCCACCACTCAGCAGCAGCAGTAGTTCTGTAACAACTAATACAAGCAAATTTCTATCTGCTTCTGATTCCTGAAACAACAGACTACAAACTCTCCAGGAAAAAACAAAATGTTTATGTGTGACACTGACAGACAAATACTAGCAAAGTTTGTCTGAAAAAAATAAGGAAGAATGGGGGGGGAATGCCATTGTTTTCCTGATACCTTCCGTGTTTTTATAGGCATCATTTCCCAGGAGGAAGTGTATGCTATTTCAAACTTACTTTGTGTACTAGACAGACAGCAGGGAAATGAAACTGCAATAGTCAAACCCACTCAGAAAGTCATAATTGAAGCTTTTCAAAAAGATGAATAAAAGAAAATTATAGCATTTTCTCTAACTGGAAACTGATGGAAGCTTATGAAACACAAGCTGAATTGGGGAAAGTCCTTGAGATTTGCTACAAGCTTCATTTTCCCATTCCTTGTGCTATCACAGAAAGTGCTAAAGCTTCTTTCACCACAATGAGTACATAGAACAAGAACAAAGGATTTGGGGTTAACAACCGAATAGTTTGTTGTATTTTTGGGATTTGGGAGCATCTTTATTTCTAAAAAGGATTTGTTCCATTGTTTCGTGTGCCCTGGAATATTGGTGAGCGAGCATTATTTTGTATATTTCCATATGTTATCTAGTCTGCCCTTTTCAGGAATTCATTTGCTGCTTACATTCATTTATGTTTCAATCACTCATTCATGTACTGTAGAGTGCTATCATTCTCTCCCCACCCTCAAAGGATTGCCTTGTATAGCTAATGCAATCAATACTTCAGTCTGAGGGGATAAATTCTCTCAGACTTCCTATTGTTTTGTGGTTGATTTGATTTTATCTCAAACTACAGACATTTCAAGCAATATTTTGTCTTCTGCTTGACAGGTCTATTGCTGGAATTTTTTTTTCCTTTTTCATTATTTGGACTGGAACCACTATTTGTTTTCATTTCCTAATTAGTGTTCAGCTGACCCACAGTCATGTTATAGATGTGACAAGAGTTATATTTTTTTTCCTCATCCAGGCTGTAACTAATTTAAAGTGGTAATATTTCTGCCAATCAAAGACACCATTGATAATGCTTTAGTAATAAATATTCATAATTAACTTACTGTATAAGATGACTTCAGATGTAATTAAATTGGCTTAACTTTTCACATATGAATCAACCTGTTTATCCTGAATACTCACAGTTAGCTGAGTTTCAACTAAAAGAAAGACAATCAATACTGGAGCCCTACTAAAATTCTTTTGTATTAAAAATGGGGAACACTGCAACTAGGAATACAACATATAAAAAATTATTTTATTTTATTCTGAAGCGCATACTTTCTAAGAAAAAAAGTCACTATCCGAGGTTATTGCTGGAGAATAAGGCTGCTCTTCTGAAGCACCTTTAGGGGCAATATGATCTAGTTTCTTGTTCACAAGCACACACAGTCATTTATATTTAGTGTGCCTGAGTTTTTCCTAACTTGGTGAAGAGAAAAAAATTGTAATAAGGCTGATTTTATTTCAGTATTCTTCAGTTAATTTTGACATGCTTGTGTATCTTCCTGTCTCCTGTCTACAAAAGCTGATTGCTGCAGCTCTGCAAAGAATTTAGGAGAACCTTCAGCCATTCAACACAAAGGCATTGCCCTATTCTTCATATCTAAAGTATATCAGGCCTAAATAGTACAGATGTTCACAATAAGAGAAGATTTGACTCCAGATTTTTAGGACACATTCTTTTTCCTGAAAACCTGGAAATATTAAATGTGTAGTTGAGGGAGTTCTTGTTTGTGTTTGATAAACACATACAAACACATACAATGTATTGTCATACATTGAGAAAACTCAGTCTTATTTGTTCTAAATAGAACAATCTAAATCTGACTAAATAGATTTTCACTTCTTTTTCAGATTATATTGTCAGCGGTTCATCTTTATCACTTTCAATAATCAGATCTATCATGCAACTGCAATAAATTCTCTTGGTCTTTACGATGAAATGATATATGTATATCTCCAAAGTCATGAATAAACTGCATCTCTAGAGGGGAGGAAAGACTGGAAAGGAAACTTTTGACTTCTGAAAAATCAACATATTCCAATGACATTTCAATTTTTACAGCAAAATATCTGTTTTCCATTGGAATTATTAAAAATGATACTAAAATAAATAAAAGAATAATTTTCTTTCAGGTTAAAATAGTCTGTCTAATGGCAGACTTTTTGAAGATCACCTAACTTCATATGCATTCATATTTTGGTTGCAGAACCAACCAATTTATTGTCTCTGCAATCTTACCCACTATACATTTCACCTACCATAAGAATGAGTGACAAAAGAGGAAGAGCTTTATCACTGTATCCAGATACATCTGAATGTATTTAACCTGAGATTTACCTCCCTACTTAAATGAAAAACTTTTATGTGTGTTTATGATCCAAAGGATTTTGAGAAAACATGGATGAAAAATTTATAGAAGCACTGGCTTAGCACAGAAATCCAGCCAAATCAGGGCATATTTCTTCTTCACTCATGCAAGGAGTATCATAGTGCAGCACAGGAGAGGCTTGCCCATGGATTTTGGCAAGTTTTCCTTCTTTTGAATCTCATTCCTGGCCTGCATAACCTGCAGTTAAGGACATTTCTGACTCCAGCACAATTCTTCTCAAGGTGCAAGAAGCATGGCGCTGTCAACTTTAGAATGTATCAGACTCCTAAGAAAAAAGGTCAGAAAAAAGTGGGAGTCTATTTTAAATTAATGCAATTTGAATTAGTGACAATAAAAATCTAGGGTTAAGCGTCTGGGCTACTTAGCCTGGTAGCCAAATCCCGAAATCCTTGTGGTCTGCAGCTTCAAAGCTGGTTCAGTCAGACCAGCAGAACAGGAACCCATCTGAACACAGACTGTTGTAAATGCAGAGCATATTTGGATCTTCAGTGTTATGCTGGAATACAATATCTAATGGAAAAAAATCCATCATTTTCTGTGAAAATTAAGGGACAAGCATGCAGCTGGAAATAAAGAGCAACATACCTGGTGACCTAAGCTAAGCTTGTTTTGGTTTAAATTGCAGTAATAAAAATGTCACAAGTGAGGGAGACAAAATTATTGTCCACATTTTGGAAGAAAATCTGTTCAATCAAAAATCAAGACATCTGTTCTATTACTGCTATTTCCATCCTTGAACCATGCTATCTCTTTATAAATCAGCCAAAGCAGAAAAAAAGCCCAACAACCTATTTTATTCTTTCTTTGTCAGAACCTGTTAGTTTTATGACTGTGTCAAATCCTGACATTTAGTATCTGGGGTTTTAATATATATTTAGTACATGATTTTGATGCTTTTGTGTGGAACTGTTTTCATTTTGTGCTGTCTAGTATAATATCTGGAGTCATGCTTCAGTTGTTGTGTGAATAAAGATTTACTGGGGAATGCTCAAATGAGGAAAGGCTGTCATGTTGCAGTGACAAATCTAATGTGTGAAACAATCTTCTCCCTGTAAAAATAAAGATTTATGTAGATATCATATCTTTAATTATAGCAATTAAGTTGAAAGCTATTTCAGGACAGCTGCTATCCAGAGAGCAGCTCACTCATTTCATGGGAATGATCATCATTTTCTTTTAAAATAATCATTTTCTTTTCATATTTTTGTCTCAAATACACACAAATGCACACAGTCTGAGTCATATTCAGACAGATTAGGTTTTGCTTAATTTTCTCTGTCTTATTAACAAAGAAAAACAGATATTTCTGATTATAGGCTTGACCCATGTTAGCCAAACTGTGAAGAAACATAAAAAGAGAGGTTATCTAAAGAATGCCCAAAGGTCTGGTAAGTAGTTTTGGGTTTAGCTCAGTGGAAGTCTATCAATTAGCTCCTTTGGGGTCTAGAATGAATTTATGGGAACAATTCACGTACACCACAAACAACCCTGCCTGTTGCAGAAATTACCATTATTCTTTGGTGACTTACATAAGAGAGTATACTGATGTGTATCAGTCTGAACATTCTCATGGCCGAAAAGTTGTGTGAGCTTTTTCTTTCTGAGATGACTAGTTAATTAAATTTAAATAGTTGGACTGTATGTGCTGGACTGTAGGAATGCTTGATTGCAGAGCTGATGGAGACCTTACATTTCAGAGCACAGCCAGATGGTCACTGATCCACACTGATCCACAAGAGAATAAAACCACACTAAACATTAACTGATGTTTCACAGGAACTCATTTCTTTTCTGCAAAATGCGAGAGATTTTTGCCTGGGGAATATATCTAGCAGGGGAAATATGCCAGAACAAAAAAAAGGCCTATCCCCTGTAACCTACACTTTACCATCCACTAGCTCTGTCAGCCAATTTATTGACTCTTGTTTGTAGAAGATAGTTTTCCCTCATAGAAGATTGTTTCTCCTTAAATGAGGAAGACTGCTTTTGAAACGTTTGGTTCATCCTTGTGTCATATTTTCATCATTTTTGTTTCCTCAAATTGTACATTTTAGCCTCCAGGTTGCACATATTTTCACGTGTTCAATAAACTAAAATAATCTACTCTTGGATTGCACAGTTTTGAGACCACAAAGTTGTTACTATGTCTCACCCTGGGAAATAATAGGGGTTTTGTACATTAAGTGCAGCAACAGGCAACTGTTTTCACAAGAGAGCTACACTTACAATGACCACTTAAGGCTTTCAAGCTGGTGTTACTGCTCTGCTGGGTCTGAGCCTTTGGAATCAAAACATATTTAGCAGTGTCCAAATCTGATCGTGCAAAATATAAAAACGAAAAAACAGTATGTGCTGCACTCAGCTACGGTATGACTACAAAAATCTCAGAAGACAATAGATATAAAAGAAATGAAAGAAAAAAAAAAAAAAAAAAAGAAA
>VYXF01004073.1:59764-83028 GCA_013397295.1 Polioptila caerulea
AAAAAAAAAAAAAAAGGAAAAACAACAGCCTAAATAGGTTTTACTGACCATTAAACTTGAGTTGAGCTGTTTAGACACACAGATCCTTGTGGGAGAGTGATATGCAGCTTCTCCACAGCCCATGGCTAGAGCTGCAAATAGATATCCAGCACACCCCTAAATCTAAAAAGCTTTGCAGTAATCCCATGAGGATCCGTTACCTCCTGTCTCAGAAATTGTCTCCATCTCATGGTGCATTTTCTTTTGCCATTATCTGCTTTAAAATCAAGCAACATTGTTTGTGTCTAAGTGGATTGATATTCTGGGTAGCATATGTGAAATAAAGAACTGGGAACCTATGGAATTATTTTAGCAACTTTGTGAAAGATAACTGACCAAAAAAAATTATTATAATAAATCAATAGATTAAGATGTACAATAAATTTTGCCTTATATCTCAACAGGGAGAGAGTGGTTCTAGTAGAACTAGTTAAGTGGCTCCATAGGGCTCATGGCAGATTTTCTTGAGGACTTCAGAGAGTAAAAGAGTTGGTTTAACAAGCACTCCTGGAAAAATATTACTGCCTGCTAAGGCTCATTCCCTTCTGCCTACACCTTGTTTGCTGGGCACAGTTTTCTTCTCCTGCAATAGAGTCAACAATCTTCATACAGATCAAATGAAGAAAACCTGAAATATCAACAGGCCACCCAGATAAAAAGCAGCAGGAGGTGGAATTATATGTTCTGCCTCTGGGCTGGGCATTTGCTGGCTTACCACCTGCAACAATGCTGTGGATGATTGATTGGTAACATTCTGTGCCTTCCTGTCTGTTGTCATTACCATCACTTTCTTTCCTCATTCTTCTTCCTACATGTGGCATAACACTTAAAATACAGAACATTTACTACTCCTAAGAAAAGTTTCTGACTACTGACTTCATTGCCAGATTCATTACTGTATCATTCTATGCTGTGATCAACTTGATCTAAACTCACTGACTTTTGATAGAAAGAGAGAACATTTGGCAGTACATTTTTATATCTAGATTTTCCAGTTGATCTTGAGAGAAATTTTGAAAACAGGTAAAACTGCCTATTAAATATTTCAGGCTAGAAGGAGATAAAATATATTATTCAAATGTGAATTTACTCCCTTTTCTATGTCCTTGACTATATTTGTTGATTTTGTCTATTATATTTATAAAGAAATAAGTATAAACATTTGGGATACCTAATTTTAATGAGCAGCAACAGTAAACACTAAAGTGCAAATGGCTTATTCGTCAGTCAGCTTCTTTTTCATTGTAGTTGGATGGAATTTCGCAACACCTGCAGTTTTATTTGCATTCTCATATACTTTTGTGCATGAAGAGAAGGGAATGAGATTTGCCACCAAGTGTCTCACACTGGGACTGTTATACATTTAACATTTATGGCACTTTTATCTGCCTTATAAAAATTTCTAAAAATGTCTTTCCAAACAAAAGCAAAGGGTACTTTGTAAGGAAATAAAAAAGCAGTGCTAAAAGGTCTGTTTGGGACAGGTGGTGTAAATATGAATAGTTTCACTAACTCCTACATTGCTCCTGAGCTAGAAAGGTGGTTTTTACTGGTTTGAGTAAAGTCAAGCACTTTTCAAGCAGCTAACTTGAGCAGCAATTTGAACAATTCCAGGTTTAAATGTGCTTGGGTAGCCCTTCTCCACCTACTACATGTGGCCTGAGGGAAGGGGATGAAAAGCCATAAGACAGAGTACAGCAAATAAAACCAATAAAAGAAGCAGTGTCTGTAGAATCGTATTACAGACACCTTTGGAGATGCGCAAAGCCCACAAACGGCTGCAGCGGCTGGAAAGCGGCATTAAGCTGAGGCAGACAAAGATGCCCTCTACAAAGAGAAGCAGAATAAGTTTTGATCGACAAGTTTATATGAAAAAAAATTAGTTTTACTGCCATGGGTGCAGTGAAATTGTCCAGTCTTTGTCTTTTCCAGCTTTTATGAGAGAGCTATGCTATAAAATGTGTCATATGAAATCTTTATAAAAAACATCTTGACATTCTAATAAAAGCTCCAGATCTGGCTTCAAAAGGAAATGTAGCCTCCCCATTCACAAAAATTTCCTCCAGGTAGCATTTATTTTATATATACTCTTTGCCTTCTTACCACTTTTTTACTAACTATCCATTTTTCCTTTGGAAAAATACAGTCCATGTGGCCAACATTTTATCCACAACCATCTTGAGAGGGAATAAAAATCTCTGTTAACATTTTTAATCAACACTTGACCACATGCATTTCTGCTTTGTCTCTAGCAGTCACATTTGAAAACTCCTTACTAGGAAAACCCTTGGTAGATTCCACAGAGACGGGGAGGATAAGAGTCAAACCCACTTTTTTACATCTGAATGGAAGGTGCATTGAGATGTTCAGGTGTCTGTTTTCTCCTTCTTTCCTTTCTCTTATTCTTTTCCAATTTGTGCGCAAAATTATTTCAAAGCTAACTGGCATTTTTCCTTTTGCTGTCATTGTATTGTTCCCATGGCATTAAGCAAGATTGATGTCAGCCAAAAAATTTAAAAAAAACCCACTCATCAAGAGGTGAAAGGAGACCTGCATGGTGCCAGGCTGTACTGCATCTGTCTAGCATGAGGTTGCTGTACAATGCTTTGTAGCATCTGGCACTGGCCACTCTGAAAAAGGATGGTGGATTAGATGGATCATGGATGTAATCCACTCTGACAAGATCTATGATCCTGTGACTCCACGAACATAATCCAATTATTCAAAGGAGTGGGCACACCATATATAAAAACCCAGACTCTTGTGTTAAGTTTTCATTTGAAGCAATATAAATGCAATATGTGCTGTATTTAAAGACTGTGTTGATGAGACATGTTTGTTCAAATCTCATTTAAACATTTGTTTTAAGCATGAATTTGTGTATGTTTCTGTTGGGATTTTTGCTAAAATGGTAGAATGGCTAAAATGTTACACCAGCCCCCCAGACTTAATATATTGTAATGTTTGATGGCCCAAAATTTTAACGACAAATTTACATTAAGAGGAAATGTAAAATGTAAAATGTTTTCCATCAAAGAGTAAAACATAATAGTAAAAATTTAACTTCTGCATTATCCTGATATTTTGAAAGAAGTCTAGCCCTCTACACAACTATCTCTAAAGTACAGCAGAGAATCCTTCTTGTTAAGTCATATGTAGAAAAAGTCCTTTCATTTCATGTCCCTTCAGTTTTTCCTTTAAAATTTTATTCCTCTGGCTGCCTCATTTCTATTTGCTGGGTTGGTTTTTTTGTTTGGTTTTTTTTTTGTTGTATGTATTTATTAAGGTCACAGTCTGACCTTAGTTACAGCCTTAGTTAATGAAGAAAAATCTTTGATCATTGAGTGGACTCTCAGATCTGGCAAGACATGCAGCCCAATCACAGTTTTACATGTGGTTTGGAAACAGAGAGGAGAGTGTGTGGATTCCTGCCTGACTGCAAACTGCAACCTCAGAGAAAGCATTGAAAATCTGTTATCCTCAAACCTCAACAAATATCCAACTACATTATCAAATACATAGGGAGTGGGCAAACAAGTTATGGTGGTGCATATGGACAAAGGTGGTGCATGGTTGAGAAAAGGAAGAAGGAAGGATAATAAACAATATGAGTGTATCCACTATTTTCCCTTAGAAAATGAAGTTAATAGTGAAGCTGTAACCACCATGAGTCATTAGATCATCAGCTAGTTTAATCCTTGCCATTTTTTTAAACACTTTAACTTGGCTGTGAATTGGCCCTTGACTTTAGTATCACTGGCTTTTTTTTTCATGCTGTGGGAATGATTTGCGATTTTAGAGGCATAGAGTGGCAGACACTCATAATTATGCCTGCATACAGCTCAAATTAATTTGTATATCTCATTTCCACAGATTAAAAAGCTCTCTACACAGCATTCAGCTGATTCTTCTGTGCTTTCCCATACACTGCTTGCTCCAGTATTGCTTTCGCTGGGTTCATTGAAACAAAGGAACTCATCTTCTACAGTCAAATCCCACCTTAGAACTCACCTTTGTCAGAAATTCAAGTAATAATGCTCATAACAAAAGCTGATTTGAGAGTTTTTGAACACTTCAGCAGCAAAATATGCACAATTAAATACTGTGCTATCAAAAAGAATTTGCCAACTTGGAATGGTGTATTTCTCAGTTCTGGAGTGTCCATTTTGGAGTTATCACAAGTAATCACAAATAGTTATATAGCAGCAGCACTGAGAGAAAAGGAATTACTACTATTAAAAAGGATCTATCGTAAATTCCCCTCTGCTCAGGGAAAAAAATTTAACTTAAACAGAAAATCAGCAACTTGTTTCTGAATATCCCATGTAAGCCATTTACCTAGCCAGGTATACAGAGTTTATTACTTGCAGTCTCTGGGTCACAACTCTTTTGATTGCAGTCCCAGTAGTAATATCTACTAATAACGTGTTATACAAATTTTTCTAATGAATAACTGAGAAAACAGGAATCAAAACACCATCTCATGAGCTGCATTTCCTCTTGAAACCTTCTGAAACCATTTCAAGGGACCTTTACATTGCAAAGCGTAATGCAAGATGCCTACCTGGAGAGCAGACAGACCTAATGCCAGAAGATCATAGTCGGGTATTTCCCTCACATTTTAGATTGTTACTTCTTTCAACAGACACTGGTGTAAATCACTCAAAAACATCCATAGCATTGACCATTCACTGCCTAAATTTTTAGGAATAATGCATAATTCTGTAACAACAGAAAGAGCTGAGCTACAACTGATCCAAGGATCTTTTGGAGACCTACAGAAAGTCACATAAACAAAATCAGTAATTTTACCTACAGGAGCACCACCACAGTAATAACATGATCACTATTGCAGTTCCTGTTGCCCCATGTGCTTGCTGTTATTCTTATGCACAGAACAGCAAACTGAGATACAAGAATACGACTCCTGAGTGTCAGGAAAAAAAAGTTGGAATCTTTGACTAAATCCTAGCCTAGTCTTCCTCAAAACCCTGGTACTTAGTGACTTTTCAAAGATACTGTTCATGTAAACTTTACATCGATTTGCGTCTCAAATTCATTTTCATTGATAAGGTTTCATTGATACCCATTGGTCAGAAAAAAGATTGCTAGCTTTGCAGTAAAGATGTGAAAATCTGATTCGTAAGAAACCAATAAAACATAACACAATTAATTGATCCCTTTCTTTCTCCCCAGCCTCCTTTTACAATAGTCAGTTTTATCTGAACAAGGTGACCTCATACCTGCTGGATGCTAATTTTCTAAGAAAGCCTTGGCTTAGGAAATTATAAGCCTACTTCCTCCTATGTGCTTCAGCCTCTATTTCTTTGTTTTTATACCTGTGGATCTAATAGCAGAACTTATTTTCTTTCAGCCTTCAATCTTTTGTTGTTCTGTCCCTTACTATCTAAGTCAATTCTTTCTTGACAGACACCTTCAATCATTTTGTAGTAATATTTCTCTAGATGTGACATATGACATAGGAGACACATGAATAACTGAACATTTTGAACATGGATTATGTGTTCTTTAGACTTGGGGTAATCTATTCCTTTTTACTGGTAATAAATTATTTTGATTATATTATAACATTGATAACTTAAATTTCATCATGATCAGTAAAAAATTAAGGTGTAACAGGAAACATGCTAGACAGAAGAGTCTTGCATATCTGCTATGCTCATATCCACAGGTTTCTATTAAAAATGTTATTTGTGGGAACCCTCCTCATCAGGTTCATGCAAGGAAGCACAGATAGGAATACATGCCAACAGGTACACATACACACCAGAGGCAATAATGTCTGTTTAATATATTGCCACTTTAGAGACATTATTAAAGGTACTCTAATCTAAAAACCTATATAGAGACACAGTTTTCCTTGTTTAGCATTCTGGAAAAGTCTCTACAGGAATCCAGTCAGGAATAATCTTTTGTTTATTTGTTTTAAAACCTCATTCAGTTTTCAAATCTAGCTGTTAGAGGTATTCAAGGAGACCAGTCCATTATATTTCAATATTATTATATTGTCATTATCCATTATCTTGTCATTGCTGCTTTGTTATTCAGATAATATTTATTATTCCTGCTGAAGAGCATTGAACCTTCAAGACAAAGCTAATGTTATGTTTATAGTCTGAGTGCAGAAACAATGAAACATTTCCTAATGTAGTTTCCCCTTCTCTTTCACCATGATAAATAATTATAAAGTGATAAATAATTACATAATGATAAAAAGGCTCTTCAGACAGCAGTGTTTTTACTTTTTTGTTGGAAAAGTTGTTTTCAATGCGTTACAAGCACAGAACCTCAACAATTCAAAGTCAGACTTGGACTCCTTACCCAGATTTCTCCAAGCTCTGCGGGCATTAACTTTTGCAGGAGGCAACCTCTGCTACTCAGACATATCCCTGTTGTATCTCAGGTGTATATAAAAACCAGGCTGGTAAGAAGTTCATTCAACAGGGAGCTCATCATCAAGGTGGCAAAGGAAGTCAATGCAGACACAGATTTTCCCTTCTGAATGTGAGTTGTCCCTTATCTTGCACAATGCATGGGCCGTGTAACAAATCCTCCTGCTCACAATTCTTATTCAGCTAATGACAAATCACACTTACAGAGCTCTAAGATGAACACCCATGGAGGAAGAAAGTAAAATGACTGGGAAAGAGAATTAAAACCCTAATTGTTACAGATTGGCACTACCTGGCACAAATAACTGAGGCTGTCACTTGGATAAGAAGGCAAAACTACAAAGCCATTTTCCTAGATATGATTCATAATTACATGAATGAAAATGTAAACCAGTGAGACAATTGCCAGTAACTGCAGGATGGATCATCATGGGTTTGCAGATTCTATGGGTCACTCTCTTGATTTCCTGTGCCTTTTCCCTTCTCCCTTTCTTTTCTAAAGAGCTAACAGGGTTGTAAGAGAAAAGGAAAGAAATAGAATAAGTTAAAGCAGTGTGACTAAATGAACTTGGCAGCAGTCCAGAAAAGCTGATATCAGAGTGGGGAGACAGGAGGCTCTGCTGGCTCCAGGCTCTGGTGGCCAAGGTGGGCCATCTATCAGCCAAACAAGACAGTTTTAATGGATGGCACATAATGACATAATCACTGCCAAAATTTTGTGGGTGGGACAAGGAAATGCTTGTGGCACTTATGCTCTGTTGTGTCTTCTGCTGGGCTCAACACCAGCAGCAGAGGGCTGGGGGCAGCCACCAGCCAGGCATGACCTTCCCTGAGGCTGCTGTCGGACACACATAATTGTCAGCAGATGAACATGAAGGACAGGACTCTCATAAATTCTCTTCTTTGGTGCAATTCCATTATTGATGTTGGCTGTGAAAATCCATTTGGAGTGAAGACTAGTCCACCATAAAGCTCTTGAGAAACCTGCCCCTATGTGCCTGGCTGTCACCTGAGTGGTCAAGCAAGCCCAGGCTGGGCCTTCAAAGTTCACCAAAGAAGCTTCATAAGGAAAAGGTGTGTCTGTCACAGAAACTTTTCAGCATTCACAAGCACAGACTCACCCTCAAGCACATGCAAACTTGCAACTTTGGAACTTTACATATTGCCTTTTGTGCTTAACAAAACATATCAGCTGAATGCATTCAAGTTTTAGTGAAGATATCACGCTGTATTAACTTTTTCCCTGTTTGAAAGATAAATATGGTTGCAGCAATGGCATTTTGATGACATTTTTATAGTAATATCTGCAAATAAAAACTGTGTTGAGTAACTACTATCCCACGGTGGCCTAACTCTTGAGTCAGTAAGAATTTGTATTGATAGAAGGTATACTTTTCCCTGTTTACAGTATCTGTAGACCTACAAGCACTTCTCTGTCACACAAAATTTCCAATATAATTCTTTTTATAAGTTAGCTGCAGCCTTCTGAAGACAGGGAGCTAGCTCATTTATTATCTTTTTCTCTCAGCTATGAAAGAAGGATCATTTTACTCCTTAAACTGTTTTCCAAAAAGCTTATTTGCAGCAACAATCAGCTGTTTCTACACTATACAATTTCCATAGCAACTGTGCTTACCATGAGAAACCAAGCCCTAATTGACTGAACCATGTATGGTAACCTACAAATGTTAAAGAAAGAAATTCATCTGTTGCAAGCAATTTTCTGAACCAATAAATCACTTCCACAACTCGTTCTAATATTTTGAGGAAGAGCATTGGCACATTGGAAGTTTCCCTGATTTTTACAGGAAACACAGCCAATGAGACAGTATGGTTTTTCAGACACTTTAATTTACAAAATATTTCATTTTCAAAATTACTCCTTAGACAATGCATGTACTAATGTAATCAACTTTTTAAAAACAACACTTTATGGAAACTAGGATTATTTCTTGCTAATTACCAGCTTGGAAAGAAAACAATATTAATAATAACTTCTCAGAGCCAAACTTGAGTCAATCTCTGAAAGGATTCATGCAATTCACATAATGCCTATATCAATTCAAGCAGAAAAGAAAAAGGATTTCTTATATTCCTAAGCTTATCCTAATGTTCTTATTGGGGATCCCAGCTTCCAACTCTCAAAGTATAGAGGAAAGCTAATACATGAGCAGGATCAGCACAGTGTGTGCTTTGTCCAGCTAAGACAAAATTAATTAATTAATTAATTAACTAATTACATAGCAAATTTATTCATTTCTGGTAATATCAGAAGTAAAGCATTCATTTCCACTTTCTCAGTAACTTTCATGGCAATTTTTCTTGCCTGAAGGTTCAGAGACTGCTTTTGCACTTTATAAATGAGTAGGCTGTGCATTAGGGACTAAGGATTTTGCAGGAAGAATGTTGTTAATGCAGCCAGCTCAAAGTACAGTGCCACTGAAAATGTGGTGCTGTATTTTATCTTAAGTTGTCACAGTTTCCATCACTGAAATCACCAAACTGATGGTTTGTTTCCGCAACCGCTGTTCAACGTGATGTCTTTGTGCCTTGCTCTGGGTTCCCAAAGCATGATCTCTGCCCTGTGCTGAGGTTTTTCTGCTTCACAGCAGACTCGTTTTTTCCATTTCTTTTCCTTTATCCCTGATACCAGCCACTAACTTGCTTTCAGCTGCAATCTCAGAGGGAAGAGACCAGCTGCTCCTTTCTCCATCTATCCTCTGAGGTCCTGAAACCAGTGCCAGCAGATATAGGAAGAGACATAATGATCTCCTTCAGATGTCATGAGTTGCTCCTCTGGCCCCTCAGGGCCTGGGGGGAACAGTCTGTTCCTGAATTCCAAAAGGTATGCAGAGGAGGATAGGGAACTTCTCATCCCAACACATATCCCCACAGGGCAAAGGACATCTCCCCTAAGCAAAGGTGACTCAGAAGGCATAATATATAGAAAATACTGTAATTCATACCATAGAGCAGCAACAAAGGAATTATAACAATTCGCTCTTCAGATTAGAGTCACATTTAGATTTATGGTGAAATACAAGCGAAAAGAGATTTTGTTTTAATGACCTCCAGTGGAATCAAACATCTGAGAATAATGTGGTAGAGGGCAGAAGAGCCCCTTTTCCAAGCAGTTTGAAAGACTGTAATAGGGTTTGTGCAGTGTGCTTTCCACATGCTGAGACTGGGATATAGAGACTTAAGGTTTGACACCCAAGAACCTTTCACACAGCCTCTCAGGGTACTCAGTAGAAAAAACTACTCACTGCTTAAATGAAAAGCAAACAGAACAAAATAAAAGGAAGCATTGGCTCTGATGGTTCAGATTTCAAAACTAATTTTAAGCCTCACAGGCTCCTCTCTTTTATTCATGTTGAAAAAGTTGAATTATCTTGATTGATGTGGCACCTGCTACAATCCTTACCTCTAGGGCAGGGTTTATTCCTTAAACAAACTTTTGTGTAAAAAAACCCTAAAAATATATATACCAAATACCCATGAAAACTATATCTTAAAATACACAGATATCCTCTATGGCAACCATTCACATCAGCTCCATTTTATTTACTTTTTTTCTAAGCTACTGCCACAACACATTTATTTTATGGACAGGGATGTTTGATTTGTGTACATCCAGCCAATGCTTAGGTCAATAGCAAACTGCTTTCTCCAGACTCTGACATTTGGATTTCAAAATACCAAGACATTCAAAACTCACTATTAATCTTCACAAATATCTGTCAGGTAACCCTTTATCCTGGTGACATATCTATCAACCTTGTGGTAAGACTACCAGAGCACTCTATTCTCTCTTTGTGTTTTTAGAAATTACTTTGTTGTTTCAGTGCATCTGCAAAAGGCAATCTGGCTTTGTCACATTCCCTCGGTCTATGTGTAGCTCTCTGTGCTGCAAGGCTCCTGGTAGCTCCTTTTTCATGCTTGTACACCTGCCTGTGCTTGATTGGATTTCTTGGCCATGAAGGTGTGATAAAGAGCGTAGAGACTGTCAGAGTGACATTGTTAATCTCTGACAATCTTTTTCAGGAACAAGGTGAGGCTGAATTTAGGCATGGAGCAAAGAGAGTAGGGTGCCAGGGAAGATGAGGACAAAGGGTGCAATTTGTTGGGGAGGACAGAGCTTCTGCCGGCCCAGCCTCTGCAGCTCACTGAGAAAACAGCAGGAGAGGCACAGGAACATCACTATGCCAAGATCCTCCTGAGCAGCCCTTCTATTGAGGGGCCACCAATTCATAGAAGTTTTCAGTACAAGGAATAGCTAAATATTATAACATGATTAGGCAAAGAGAGGACAAGCATGAAACAACACACAGACAAAGCAGCTAAAATAATATTTGCTGCATAATGTGAAAGAGTACTCCTCAGGCTTCTTCTCTCTGTGAAGATCAGTAATAGAGCAAAGACAGGAAAGACATCAAAATATCTTCCACATTTTTTTTACCAAATTCTCTTTCTCTTACCTACTGCACATTAAATGTGTTCCCTAAAGATGTAAGTGAAAAAGAATAAAGAGATACTGTGGACAAGCAAGTGGGCAGAATTATTATTGATATTTCATAAGGGCAAATGGAGACTCAGGAGTAAAGATCCTTTGTTTATTGGTTTTCAGGGAAAGAAAAAATCTAACAGTCTGAGCCAGAACAAGCTTTATATTATTTTGCTCTGCTTTGAGCAATGCCACCTCATTGGCTCTGTGAAATTTTAGAGGTTTCATCTCAGGAAAAATGCAATCACTATTTCTCCTGGGGCAGGTCTATACACACACACTCACACATGTATGTCTACATGTACATCTGGTGTACTCACAGGTGCCACCAGAGTCCTGGTAAGTGAACACATATAATAACCCAAGGGTTTGCAACCTAAGTAGACAAGAGAAAGGACTAAGAGGCTGAGATCTCCCTTGGCAAATTGACACAGCTGAAAGCAAAGGCAATCTAGAAGCTCAGCAGAAGGAAGTACCTTGTATGCTTGACCTCTTCTTACTCTCCTATAAGAATTCATTGAGCTTTAAAGACAGGATGAGGAACACATGGACCTTTGGTTTGATCTACTACAGCCATTCCCTTTGTGTGTTTAATTCCACATTTTGTCTCTGTTTCTGAGACAATGTCTGGCTCTTTACTGCTAAGTGGCAAAAACTAACAAATTAGAAAATACTGAAGCAGCCTGTCCTCTCTTAATGCTTTAGTTCAGGCAACTGCATTTGGAAATTTTGACCTCAGCTGTTCCTATTGGTAGACTGTCAGGTTAGGATTCAAATTGCCAGTGCATAAAAGGCAGAATGGTTTATTGGCCAGCTGACACAGCAGAAGCAGCATCTGATATGCACCTTATAACACACTTCTTGCTGCTTTCCAAAGTTCAGCACACCCTTCAGCTGAATAACAAAATCAGAATTAATATATGATCTAAGGGTTGGTTGTAGCTGTGTTCTTAGTAGTAGCTGGAGAGTCAAGTTTCCTGGAATCAGTGTGGGTTGGCTAAAAGAACAAGTGGAAACAGACTCAGGCTGTGTTAGAGGAGGTTCTGATTGGACATAAGGAAGAATTTCTTCAGTGAAAGGGTTGTCAAGGATTGGAATGGTGGTAGAGTCACCATCTCTAGATGTACTCAAGAAGAAACTGGACATGGCTCTTTGTGCTGTGGTCTAGTTTATGTGGTGAAGTTCCGTCAAAAGTTGGAATCCAAGAGATCTATTCCAATCTTAATGATTCTATGATTCTGAAGGCAGTTCTCCTACCTGCAAGTAACTGTTTTTTCGCTTTGCAATTCACTTTTTTCCCCTTATTGTTGTGTGACTTAGTTGCTGTCTCACCCGTTAGTTTCTGATAGAATTTCTTATCAAAAGTTACAGATCTCAAACAACAAGTGAGCTGAGTAGTGATACCGAGATGTCCGCCTTCATTGTTCTTGTCCTCTTCTGCCTTTGATGATGAGGAATGTTTTACCACAGATAACAGAGGAGCACTTCGGTTCACTGCAGATGCCACTTCTGCTCTGAACAGAACTTTCCTCATCCCATCCTCCACCCTTTATGGCTGGACTAACATATAATGCATTTCATCTCAAATATCACTGTTTCAGAACAATAATAACACTGCCTTCACACTAACAGAAACCCCTCTGTTAAGTCAAAGAGCTTATAAGTAACTGTGGGATTTGGGGAGAGTTGTTTTTTTTATCAAAGGTGTCTCGTTATTTTTTTCGTTTGTTTTCCAGTGGAACTTATAGGGGATAAACTGAGATATAAGGTGTGGTCTGGGGGATGAAGTACTAGAAGCAAGGCAGTGTAACTATTGACTCAGCACTACATGAGTGCAATATTAGGACAATAAGATTAAATGGTTTGGGTGAGTCAAATAACCTTTCCTCATTTGCAAGAGACAGCTTTGTTCTTGTGATTCAGATGATTGCTCTGTAACGGTTGTGCAGCTCATTTGCTGTGTTTTTTGCGCCAGAAATTAATAAATGAGGCCAGAGTGTTCTGAACCTACTTGGAGACCCACTGGTAAGCAATTTTAGCTACCTGCCTACGATTTGAATGAAGGCTTGCAGCAACATGGTAAGGAATGATACATAAAGCCACCCAAGGGTGTCAATCACATCTTTGAACAGCTTGTTCCACAGATAGTTGTGTGTCCCTCAGCACCTCCACCTTCTCCAAAAAACCCTGTATAGCAAGACACTATTGAAGTATAGAGCTGACTTCTACTGAGAGGTGGAGAGAAGATTGTTGGTTAATGTTATATACAGGGCATGACTGCAAGCAGGGAGAAAATGCACATATTAAACTCAGTATATGCATCCAGTATGACATATCTGAACAATATAAAAAAAAATCAGGAGGAATAAAGTTTCTAAACAAGGTGCTGTTCTGTCTTGACTGTCTCCTCCAAAGAAAAAACATGACAAAGCTTTCGGAAGCATGCCTTTTATAGCCAGTTTTACTCAGAGATTCAACACACCTCCACATACATTTCTTAAGACACCTGGTATCCTGAGTATTCAATCTAAGCTGCCACTGCCCTCTAGCCTATATGTGCCCGTGTGTCTCTCAAGGAAAGAAATGCACATGAGAGATATAGACAGGTGCCCATGCAGGTCTCTCCTCTGCACAAAACTGAGGTCCTGCAGTCCTGAATCTCTCCCCTTGTTAGATGCAGCTACTTTCAGAGGACTGTGATAAAGAGAAGGGATTTGACCATGTCTGAGGAGGTTTGACAAGCTGTAATTGCTTTCTAATCTCTTAACAATACATGCTTGAAATTATGCATAGGCTTAAGTGATTCTCTGAACTTGGGCTAGAGTGGAAAATCAAGCAAATTGTTTGGAGGGATGTCTTCACAGATGAAGATATTAGCTATGTAAGGTTAGAATAATCAGGCAGTGATAGGTGCCTCAAGTTCTAGTGCACATTTATTTCTTCTGTTTCTTACAGTTCCCCATTTAAACGTTAAAAAATATTTTCATGGTTTCAGGGTTCTTTTCCCCAAGACACCTTCTCCTGTAAGTGATACCAGAAAGGAGGAGAAAACCCTACCATTACATGCATATGCTACAGTGACACAAATCCTGTGTTTTCCTTTCTCTTGGTTACCAGAGTGAGCATTTATTTTCAGTAATGCTGTACACTCTTTCAGATGACGATAATGTAAATTGATATATACCCTGAAAGGATAAATAAAGGTACTGACACACAGCAGCTGATTGACAGGAACTGTTTAAGCGCTGTCATATGGTTGGCATGTCACTTAGTGATCAAATTCTTCTCCTGCCAGTAAAAATTACATTGATGCCTCATGTGGATTTTAGCCTCTCCCTAGCACCACAGCTCCATTCACAGAATTTACTATGAATACCATACGTTTAAAGAGATTCGACAAAGAAATCTCCCGTGCTTGGTTGACTCCTGCTCCGTATTTGTGTCAGCTCTGCCTGCAGAATAACACACACCTCTACTGGTCCACAGACACATTCAGCAATTTGTATGGGAACATGCAAAGAGGGAGGTCAGTTGGACATATCACAGCAGCACATGGGTCCTTCCAAATCTTTTATTGGCACAGGATACCCAGAATATAGCCTTTTAGAGACATCATCATGACATTATGTAACCAAGACATTAGTCTGCTGAAGGTATTTAGAGAAACTTGTGTGCAGTATAATCAAAGCTCAACCTCGAAGTTCAACAAAGGAGCAACTGTAATTTCATCTCTGTTAAAACAGCTTTCTAGAGCTCAAATTATTACACATGTAATTATGATTATTTTGAATTCATTGAATTGCAGGATTATAGAATGGTCTGGGTTGGAATAAACCTTAAGGATCATCTACTTCTAATTCCCTTGCCATAGGCAGGGACATTTTCCAGCACACCAGGTTGCTAAAAGCCCCATCCAATTTGGTCCTGAGCACTTCCAGACGTGGGGCATCCATGATCACTCTGGTCAACCTGTTCCACTGTCTCACCACCCTCATAGTAAAGAGTATCATGCTAAAATCTAACCTAAACCTACTCTCTTTCAGTTTGAAGCTATTATCCTTTGTCTAGTCTTTCTTGGACCAAAACCACAACTCTTTTGGAAGGATACTAAGCAGATGTTTTGCTGAAAATAATCCACACTCAAATCACTGCTATTAAGAAGGCTGATTTTAAACTGGCTTTCTGATCATGATAAATATTTAAATATGAAATACATACACCATCAGTCCAGGTCATCACTTGCTTCATTTAATGTTGCCACATTCTGCACTACAGGATGCTTTGTGAGTTGAACAAGCTGAGGCCATGAATGCAATTTGTGCAAAGCAGAAGAAAGTGCAGAAGTAAGGTGCCACCAACAAGAAGGAAGGAGCATTCCTGCCCCAAGGAGAGCATGCACACCAACATGGACTTGGCATGCCTGAACTGGGGATTTATACACTCCCCTCCTCTTCGTGCTCACATTATTTGTGACACCTCTGTGTGTCAGAGCCCAACAGTCACACTGGGAGGGAGGAAAATAAAGCAGCTAGACAAGAGACATAGAGGCATTTGTGCATGGCATGAGGTAGTGGAGGGCTGGTAGAGTTTGAAGACAGAAGTCTGTTGCAGAGGCAGTTGCCTTTCCTAAACCACTGGCATGAGGCAAGAGAGGTGGAAAATCAGTGCCACACAAGGCAAAAAAGGCAGGTGGCATTCTGAAGGCATGGATGGAAGGAGGGAAAGCATGGATGTGCGGGCTCTACTTTGAGTATTGGAAAAAGGAGACAGTGTTGATCAGAACACATGATGTCTGGGCATCTGAGTTTTGATGACATCAAAAGAAAAAACAGTATAGGAGAGAAAGGCATAAAGAATTTTAGCAATGGAAAGTAAGGCATCAGCACGTACAGCACAGACCAGAGGCAAATTTAGCAGAGGGCAGACTGCAGAACTGATATTTTATTACTGTCTATTTCTGCTCACTGTAGAAATACAATATAGTAATCAGCTAATTCTTAATCCTGTCTGCTTAATAACTTTCCATCTAATTTCATGATACAAAACTTGAAATTAACAGAACATTTATGTATTACAGATTAATTTATTCAAGGTTCCCCACAGCAAGCTACAAAGGAATTATTCAAAAATTTGAAGTGCAACATTGATTAAGAAATCCTTAGGAAATTAAGTCATTACTCAAGGGGACAAAATCCACTTCAGGGAAGCTCTGAAGGTCTGGGAGTCATCAGATTTGGTAAAATCTACTTAAATTCAATAAAGTTTCCATGAAATGAACGCACCTGTTCTGGAGCAGCTGAGTGCTCACAGGAAACCTTGAAAAACATACAGCTTAGAATGAGTTCTGCCAAATGGCCTATATTTTATCTTTCTTCCATTTTGACACATTGGTATAAAAAGCAACATCTTTGCTTCTCAGGAGTTCATCTGTCTCTTCTCATGATAATTACCCAGAAGAAGTCCTACTTCTCGTGATGACTGTCATTTCACTAAAACTACATTAGAGGCTGCAAACAATGTGGAATTAGTCACAGATGCTGATGGACTCTGAAGAAGCCAAGTGTTCTCATGGAGAGGCTCCCCTGTGATGAACCCATGACAATAAAGAGCCGACACTCCTGGCACACACAGTAAAAATGACGTAAAGAAGGGTACTTTGTGACATGTTCCTGGAGCCATCCATTTTCCATCCCCTACGTCATACATGACTCAAAAATTGACTAGTGTGTTTTGAAAAGAATACACAAGAAAATGTATTGCTAGGAAAAATCCACTTATAAAGTTCTGCTTTTGATACAGTGCTTCAACACATTAAATAGATGAGAAATAAATAATAGAGGAAAATAAGTGGTAAAATACTATTTTTCATAGAAAAACATGCATAATTTGAACAAAAGACAGGAAAATTGCAACCTGTTCTTTCAGAACAGGTTAAGAACGTTTGCCCTGTTCTTAACAAAAGGTTGAGAATGAGATTAAAACACCTGGATATCTGCCTCTTGGGAAGGCAACCCTTGGTGTTAAACCATTAGCATCTTGGCATTCCTATCCATCCCAGCTATTTCAGGATGATTTTTCTTCCTACCATGTAGGTCTCCTACCCATTGCCAATCCCTTTTCATTTTTTCTGAGTCTTCCTCCACGAACCAAGTGCAAAGCAGGTCTAACCCACCAAACCAGCCAGCCTGCGAACACAACCTGGTCTTCATGGCACACAGGTATCTTCTGCTCCCCTGGCAAAATAGCTGAGCAGTCTTCAAAATAAAGGATTTTCTCCACTTCAGCCATGAGTATATGACTTCCTCAACATCTTCTTCCCCTGCCCAATGCTAATACTGCAGGCTTTTTCAGCACAACTACCCTGATACCAAGGCTCTCTCTTACTGCTGGGGTGATTTGTAACCCTGTGGTGTCAGGAATCCTGTCCCCTCAAAATGTCACTCCTAATTACCTCTGGTCTCATCTAGTTCAACTTGAAGAAAGTTTTTCTTCTGAAATACATTACTTACAGGAATAAAGGTCACAACATCAGGCCAAAGCTATATGATCAGCAAAAAAGCGAGAAGTTCTGCACAGCATCAGTTACAGTCCTTAGAAACAATAATAACTACACAGAAATAGATGGTCTACTCCTCTGGTTGAGACAGTAGATGAGCTCTATTGAAGTCAAAGCAGTAAATGTGCTTTGAAATTTTGAGAAGTACTTTCACAGCAATTTTCACAAATTGATCTCCTTTTCTAAAGCACTGCAGAGTGCTGAGATCATTGTTGTTGAGCAGAAAGAGTTAAGTGTAGCAGCACTACAGAGCCCTCATTATATGCTAACAATGATGTTTTGACTTCAGTGCTCTCTTCATACTGTGGACAAATACTGAGTTGTCTGCCTGTCTGCTCTGTGCTGAAAGTTCTTCTGAGGTTTGCAAATATAAAGGGTCTAAACCCACTCCAAGCAAAATCACCATTGACTTCCACTGGCATAAGAGAAGCTTTTATAAAAAAGACCATATTAGAAGATACAAAAAAACCCTTTTCATGACATATCACCCACATTCTTGAAAGCTATACAGTTATTCCTTAATCCAAATATGTTTAACAAGAGGAGTAGGAACCATCTCATTTTACAAAACAGCTCCTCTTCAATTTTTGAAGTGCAGAGCTAAGTACCAAATGGTATCTCTGATGATAAATGACAAATCGAATCTGAATTTTGACCAGCAGGATGCACACATTTTACAACTACAGGTCTCCTTTGAACACACTGGTTCATCTGAGCAAGTGGACATCATCTATTAGGAGCTAAACTTAGACCAGCGATCTCATGTGTGGCATGAAATATAGGGATTGTTTCCCCGCTGCAGATGGGTGGGACCATTAGCACACTGATGAAATTATCCCATATTTGTAGTCTTTATTAAATAGTTCCTAAACTCAGTCTGATACAGAAGAGATCTCGCCCCTCAATGTATATCTCAAAGTACTCCTGCCACATGCCCTGCTGACCCAAAGGAAGTCAGGGATTTCCACACTCCCAATACAGTGCAGCTACTAGGGGGGCATATGAAAGCCAGCTCTCCTGACTTGCAGTCATGCCCATGATGTGGAGACCCCTGCCCATCCAGCCAGGCCTCTTCACCCCTTTATGTGAGAAGCCTGAGAGGCCTCAATTTAGGCACATTACCCAGCACGAAGGACAGTGCTTATGACACCATTTTAAGGTTCTGTACATGAAGGAACAAAATTTGTTCCTCACATAAATGTCGTAATAAAAAGCTTTTTAAAAGTATATCCAGGATGACTGGTAAAAGATGGAAATGGGTTTCCATGACCCCTCACTCATTTTGTAACTGGCTTTACTTTACTACTGCCCTTTCTTTCTATAGTAGAGAAATCTCATTCAGAATTTTAGCTATCCCACTATCGCCACTAGCAACAGGAGCATAGTTGAACTGGTGATCCAGTTCTGAAGAGGTCTTGGGGAACAAAATAATGCAAGATCTCAAATGCATCCTAGTTAGTTTTTCTGTCTCTGTATCTTTAAGAGATGGTAGGAAAAATATAAATTCAGTTTAAAGAAGGAATTGGCCCACTCGAGCCAGCCACAGGTGGTTGTGTTTTTGCCCTATCCACCCCACAGGAGCAGGGACACCACTGAATAATTATTTAACCTGTCCTGACAGTATGGGAGGCAACTCAAAGAACTGAAATTACATTGTGCCAATAGATTGTGAGCACAAGGAAGTTTTATAATGAAGTTTTTAACCCATTTCTGCTATATTAAAGTCCCCTTTGGCTTCTGGCTGTTGGATCTTGTAAGAAAGTAGAAATGACAAGTTGTGAAAGATATTAGGAGGGAGTAGGGGCAACAAGGGGGAGTGAGGTAGAGCTTCCTGTGTAAGGAGAGAGGGTGGACTTGAGGATCATCTTAGCTGAATTAAATCTCACCAGCAGATGTACTCATACCTGCTGCCAGCTCCACTGAGAAGATACAGACATAAAAGATAAACCCAAATTACCTTTTATCAGGTTATGTTGCAAAGTTGAGAGGTGGCATTAGGATGATTGGAGGCTTCTCAGAGCACCACAACCCGGTGATAAAGTAGAACATTGCAAATGCAGCAAGCAGAATAGTTCTCTCATCTGAATCTAATGAATTCACTAATCACGTTGCTGTAATTTTCTTTCAAGATATTGGTAGAATAAGTGGGTGCCTCGGGAGCCAGTACTGCTTGTGGAATCCAGAACTTCTGCTGTTTGTTTATTGGCATGCGTGGGAAAGTGGTTTCCCTGGATGTATTTATATGCTGGCTTTAAATACTTATATTTACCTGGGGACTCTAAATACTGTTTTAAGTGGTAAATTGTCATTAGGTCATCTTCCTGATGCATCCCAGATTAAAGCTAATGCCCTTCAGGTGGGTGCTATTAAATTAGCCTACCACCACCTGACAGGTATCCTCTAATCAAAAATGTATTGGTTTCTGTGTTTAGATCAACTTTAGTTCCTTTGGAGTAGGAAGATAGTCCCATGAGTACTCCAAATGTTTTCAGATGTGGGGGGTTGTGCAGGCCAGAAACAAGCAGGAAATTACTTGTCCCCCTTAATTTTAACTACAATTTGTATTTGAGTAGGACTTTTATAAGGTGGTAAAACTATGCACTTTTTCTTTGCATACACGAAATTTAAATTGCCAATTTGGTCCTGACACAGAGCAAGTGGTGTCAATTTTCTAGCCCTTTGAGGAGGTTAGAACCCTTCTTTAGGGATGTCAACAATTCTGTTCAAAAAATGGCTACATTTCCTCCAATGCCCAAATAAGTAGCTGCTCAAGAATGCCAGGGTGATTTAGGACTGGTTAAACAGGAACTCAGAGTCACAGATATTGCACTTACTCTTTACCACAGTGAAAACTGGATTGGTGAGGAAAGAGCAGCTGGGCATAGGTTCATTTCTAATTTTATTTTGAAAAGGGTTCCAGTATTTCTTTGTATTAGAAGAGGCTGAAATGCTGACGTGCACTTTTTTTGCAGCTCATTTCGCATTGTGATGGGGCCCAAGAGTTTGTACAGAATAAAAGAGTGTCTGTATTTCCATTTCTATTTGTAGGTAACAATAGTTTCTTGCCTCTGTATCTTAAACATATTTACCAAGTACTGTCAAAGAACAATTGCATTTTACTATAAGAGGTATTCCCTCATCTGTAGTAAGCAGACAAATATTCTGATTTATTTTCACAAGAATTATCTAACCTAAGCAAGTCACATGGGAATATTGTAGTATAAAACGCTCTTCAGACAAAAGAAACAAGCATTTTTACAGTGAGTTAGTTGACAGATGTCAATTTTAAACAAGGTTATCACACGTTATCCCAAGAGACTGAAATTATTACAGAGAGGGCATTCTGAATAGAGATCAGTTCTCTAAAGAAAAAGGAGTTAGAAGCAGCTGAAATGGAAATGGAGGATCCATGCAGGCAATATAACCAGTCTTCCATCCTTTGAAACAGACCTGACATACCACTCCAGAACAATGTTAATAAAACCACCTAATATGTCCTCTTTTGTCAAAGCCTTTCCTCCCAAAGAATACATGAAAATAAAGGAAATTTCCTAATTCTTTGAGCAGACACTAAGCTCTTCACAGCATCCATGCAAAAGTGAATCTACAACTATATTGGAAAATTGGTGTTTTAATTTTTTTAATGTATAACTACTTGCACACACGTACTCCTACAACTCATGACAGTCCAAGTGTGTCCATGTACATGCGTAAAGCAGATTGATGAAAGGTTTTGACCTGTCTAATTAGTGAAGGATGTCAACCCATCTTCAATACAAAGTGCTAATTTGCTAGACATTATTCCTGACAATTTGGTTTAACTCAGAGAAAATATTTTATTTAACTGAAACTGGGAGTTATTTTCATATATTTTGTTAGGGTCTATTCCTCTATTAAGTTTCGCTTAAGTTTCGCTTTTGCAGCCCCTCAAACTTTGTCATGTTGCATCTATAGTAACCCTTACCACTAAGCTACTTCTGTTGTTCTATCAGAGTGGTTAGTAGCAAAGGAATACGGTTTATAAAACACCAGAAAATGATCTTCAGAAAACCTGAAAATAAAGCATGGTTTCTCCACACCATTCCCAAACGTGAAAGCAGGTAAACAAAACAATTAACGGGAACAACGAATCTTCAAAATAGTTCAAGTCAAGTGAAAATGGAACATATTGCAGGGATACTGCACAAGGTCATCTCATTTTTCCTCTCCCTAGACAACACAGCTCTGAGATAAAAACACTGAGAAGCTTGGATTAAGGTAGCCCTCTTAAGGCCTGCAGTAGGATTTTATGTTGGGATTTCTGAAGTGAGATCTGTGGCACACAGTTACTACACAGCAGAGATTTTTCAAATTGAGCAGGCTTCTTCCAGGCAGCATCCCAGCACTGTCCAGATTGCTGGCCTTCTCCTTCTCTGAATTTTTAGAATCTAGCACAGAAAAGAGACAAGCTGTTGATGGTATATTTGGAAATCTCTCTGACTGAAAGCATAGACTTTTCCCCTTTCTTACTCCCCATTCAGATGGGTGGTAACAGGGAAATAGCTGTCTCATTTCTTCAAGGTCCCTCAGAAACTGGTCCAGCATGAAACAAAAGTGAATGGCCCCATTATGCTTAGGGTTCATAATTTTAAAAATACCGGGGATGCTTTTCTTAGGCTGTAATTGAAAATTCAATTTTAGTACACTGAATGTCAACAGGCTTCGAGGAGCAAGTACATTGCAAGCTGGAGTTTGCCAAGTTCAAGACCATCACAAGTGCTCTTTATTTCTCTTGTCACTCAATAACATTAGACTTCATTAAAGAGGAAGGATTGCATTGTAGAAACCGAACCCCAGAGATAGCATCCACTTACAAATATACAGAAAAATTAACTTGCAAGCTACCATGGCAGTGTTAAACTGCCATCAAATACAGAAAACTTGGTATTCTGATTTGATATGGCCTTTCTATTGTGCTGTTTACAGGATGTCAAGCACAGAGAGAAAGAGCAAAATTAGTAATCAAAAGATTACTAATCAGATTACAAAATCAGAATTTGTAATAACATTGTGTTTATGGGCTCTAATCCATGGATCATAGAATGATTTGGGTTCAAGGGACCTTAAGAACCATCCATCTGGTTTCAAGCCTCTTGCCACGGGCAGAGACAACTTCCACTAGACCAGGTTGCTCAAAGCCCCATCCAACTTGTCCTTGAATACCTCCAGGAATGGGGCACCCACAACTTCTCTGGACAACCTGTTCCAGTGCCTCACCACCCTCACAGTAAATATTTTCTTCATAAGATCTAATCCAAAGCTACCCACTGTCAGTTTAAAGAATTCTTCTCTGTCCCTATGAGCCCTTGTAAAAAGTCCCTCTCCAACTCTCACAGGCCCCCTTTAGGCACTGAAAGGTGCTCCAAGGTCTTCCCAGAGCCTTCTCTAGGCTGAACAACCCCAGTTCTCTCCATCTGTCTTCAAAAGAGAGGTGCTGCTGCCCTCTGATCATCTTCATGGCCCTGCTTTGGACTCAACAGAGCAGGTCCACATCCTTCTTGAGTTGGGAGCCCCAGAGCTGAAGGCCTGTATTTTACTGCTAAAAGAATAGTATTACATTTAATTTCATTTTGCAGAGGACTGAACCTTTTTACCTTAACATCTCAGGGTGCTTTATGTGAAACTCCACCCCACAGCAGTCGAAATGCTGCTATGAAATCCCACTGGTATCAAGCACACCAACACTCCCCGGTAGAACTAAAATAAAAACAAG